>JAHZNA010003638.1:0-63665 GCA_027743935.1 Sinodicranocentrus sp. ZH6 | reverse complement strand
AAAATTCTGATTGATTGACACTTTTCTCGATGGACGATGGTCAGCGAAGAAGACGACTCGTTGTCATTTTTGTACGTGCACGTGGCTTTGCTTCGGGTTCTCTGGACAAATGGATTTTCACTGGGTTGATGTGTGGTTTCCAACCATTTCGGTTTTATAACCTCCGTAAAATGTTTGTTCTCCTCACTCGTTTTAATTAAGCATGAATAGTAATGAAATTGTTTGTACTCAAATTATACTGAAATTGCACTGAATTAAAGATCAGACATGTAATGTGACTCCCTCAACACTCTGATAAGGTTTTGATAGGATAAAAGTATTTTTTATATCTGACATTTTGTTGGCTATTTAAAATAAAAACTGAACTTTAAAAAAAAATTCTTAAAAACGGTGAAAAAAAGACAAAACCCCCCGCGTGGACTCGTTTATAATCCCGAAATATTCGCAAACAATAGACACGGAAGTTGTATTGTTGATGCGACTCGATTGTATGTTCACAGATTATTCAAGTTGGCACGCGTTTGGACTCTTGCGAGTGAAGAGCAAAGTCATGCTGGGCGGGGATGTGGACGGGAGAACTTAATATTTTCGACAGGCATGTTATTAAGACTCCCTTTCATGCACATAACTAGTTATATGATTGATCGAATTCATGCATGTAAATTTTTTTTCGCACATTTTTTCCACAAATGTGGCAATTGTGGGGTAAGTTCTTATAGATATCAAGTATGGTATTTAACGACTATAATAATATGTGATAACCCACTTGAATGATTCAAGTTCACGTTATGAAACTGCAAAAAAATGTTCTCAGACGAAAAGGGAAAGTTTTAGGCAGGTGTGCGTATGAGCATTGTCATTGTGGTGCTACTTCGAATTCAGATCGAGTTGCTATATTACGAAAGCCAATGAACTTGACTGCAACAAGAAAGTGACCTTGTTGAAAATTTTGTTAATTAATGTAATTTTTTCACTTTCACGCGACAAAAATAACCAATATTTGAACAGCAAAGTTATGTAAAGTAATGAGGAAACGGGACGATTTACAATATTGAGGAAGTCCTGATCGAATTAATGCAGGCCAATAATTGCAATTACCAGAAAAACGGAATATAGTATTTAGAAAGTGCAGTGAACCCAAATGCGCAAAAAAATTTCACTTTTCATACATGCATACCGGTTTTCATGTCATTTTCCCTTTCACACCCAACACACGCGTTATGTTACCACATCCCTTAACTCATGGGAGCATCCTGCATAAAGAATCAGTGTCATCCAAGCCACTACTCAAACAACACAACTCAAGATGCTCCCTACGAAACTCGTGTTTGTGATATTGATACTTCTCGTTGTTTTGGCAGAGTGCAGGAGACCTGGAAGGAGACCTGGTGGTGGAGGTAGGGTCAGGGCATCGAAAAAACCGAGGTTTTCGTTCTTCAGGAGGTCGCCCAGGGTCCCTCCTAGGAAACGACCTCCTACTGATGGAGAGTCTGATGAGTCTAAGAACGTCTTTTACTACTCCATTCCTCCTGCTAAGCAGCAGCCCAGCAGGATCAGTGAGTGATTTAACGCACTTTATTTATTTTATCTATTTATTGTGTTGCTACAAGGTATCACGTATTCGCAGTCCTCGGGGAAGACTTAAGTTTCAATGACCTCGGAATCCTGAACAAGAAACCGGAAGTAGAACAAGACGTTCCAAAGAGCCCGAGCGAAAGATCCCCAACCCGCATTAGAGGAGGACCACGAGGACCAGGCTACAGGTTGAAGAACAACAACTGGGACTCGCAATATGTGCTGGAGCAAGAGTACAAACCGAGACCGAAGAGCCCCCCAAAAGTAATGAGCTCAATGAAGAGAGGCGCAGCAGAGTTCAGGAAAGCATACCAAGCTGCAGTGATCCAGTCTGCTAAAGTTGCCAAATTGACTAGTCACGCGGCTTCCAGGTATTTCAAAGGGGTCAGGAACATCCTTCACACTTCTGGAGGAGATCATGAGGACTATCATCACGGCTCACCTACCGGTGGGTACAGGGCTGATCATAAAGTTGACGCCGTTCCCACCACCACCGTTCCCGATGAGGCTGAGACGAGCAGCAGTGATGTGAAGCAAGTGGTGAATAGTGACGATAGTTCTTCGTTTGACAAGTTGCTCCCGAACGTTTACTTGGACTGGGGAGGTAGTTTCTGGAAAATGTTTTATAATACCAAGGAGTAGTGTATGTGAGAGTATGTATTATTGTTATTGAAATAAAAAGAGCGTGACTCGTATGAACCGTTTAGAAAAATACAATGGACCATTAGTGGCTACTACACGTGTGACGTTTTCGCGTATGTACGTCTTGTGCAGAATGCATAGTATTATGCAGAACCTTTTATGCTTAGCACGGTCCCCGTGCAGAGTCGAGAATTTCGGCTGTCCACGCATGTATCATCCTGACCACTTTTCGAATCAAAAAAATACTATTTTATTACAATCACGCACACGATTTTTTTTAAACATAAAAACAATCAACCGAATGAATATTCTTTTTAAAAAATCACTCTCAAACAAACTTCTTTGGGAAAAAATACACTTTTCTTCGGTGAGAAATTACTTTGTTTTATACTACCAAGGTGTGTGCTGCTGCTACTGCTTATTTGCCCCATCCGGAGTAGTACCCCCTGCTGTACCCTCCATAACCATGTCCATAACCATGTCCCCCTCCGTAGTAGCCTCCGTGGCCGTACCCGTGACCCCCGCCGTAATACCCGCCACTGTAATAAGCTGGTCTGCTGTAGTAGCCTCCATAGCCTCCGTGGCCATAACCATGGCCGTAACCCCCTCCGTAGTACCCTCCACCACCTCCGAGGTAGCCGGCAGAGGCGACTGCGACGAACGCAGCGACGAGAAGGAGGATCTGTGTGTACAATTATTTGTGTTTAAAGCTTCGAATTATTTGGTAATCGGAGCACCGATTGTACTTTAAAAATGTAAATATAGAATTGATCTTCTTACCACAGCTTTGTTCATTTTGTTGTAGTGGTGAGCAGTTGATGTGTGTATCGAACGACAGTTAGGGATGAATTGATTCCAAGGGTGTGTGGTAGGCTGATATTTATACGCGGATGCCGCACACTCACGATCACATATTGCTCAAGTGTGGGAAAAAAACTTGCAATATAATAATTATAATATGCGCACACTTCTTCGTCCTGACCCTTTTATGGAAAGATGCACTACTAGTTATGCAAAAGTACCTCTATTTACCCATTGAGGATCCGTTACACAATATGGGAATTCCTTTCAAAGTACCTCATCTAATGAATTGCTCTGCTAATCAGTTTCATGGATTATTGTTTGAATAATAGTCAAGTACGCTGGTAGAGGTTGTAAACTATAGGGTCATGTTTTTTTGGGTGCTTTCGAGTAGTTTTTTCTACCCATTGGGCGTGTATTTCGTAAACGTCTACTTTTGATCGAGATGGTGAGTAATTCATATAAACCTGGTAAGAATTCGTAATGTACGTGTGACGTACATGATAACAATATTTAGGGCTTGTTCGTTAAAATGTTGTTAACTGTTTCGTATTTTTTTTTTTATCAAAATTATTATAGATTTTTTTTCCAACCAGTTGTTGCGTACTCATTTCGTAATGCACACGATTGGGTACGAGGACCCTTGCATATTATTGCGGGGTACTGTTATCCAACCTACGTGACTATCGCTATAAGATTTTTGGGGCTTATGTCATTTGGCTCTTCCGTATTAGTAATTATAGTATCGTTTTCATTCCGCGTAATTGATGCTATTTATTGACGGAGGAGAAACTGGACAGATTAACAAAAATGTATTCAGGTAAAAAAATGCACACTGCTTTTAATAACCAGTTTAATAGGGTTAATTAGCAATCAGTTTGAATGAGTCAATCATCGATTCGTCGAGAAGGAGTACTATACCCCTCAATCAATTTGAAAAAAAAACAGGTTGTGTGACATGTACGTTCTTGCACACGCCTTAAATTGACTCACTCAATGTCAGGTTAAAACAATACAAGCATAAGGTCGGTCGGGTGGGATTCATCCTGTATTATACACGTTGCTGTTTTCGTAATATCCTGTTCAATCCTTTTAAACAAGACATCATCAAAAGCCACTTTGCCACAAAATATTTTTGCCAGTTCATAAAGTTTTATAGGCGCAACACTTATCGTATATTTCGAGAGACAGCGCATACCTGAATGTAAATGATTTCATGTCCATTTGAGATGTAGTATATGTAACGACCTGTCATCATTTCCTGCTTCGCATTGTCAACCCAACTTCCTCTCTAAATACAATAGGGGTGCTTGCGTAATATTCGGGCTACAATACTGTGAAGATAAGAAGCCACCCGGTCGTAAACCGAGCTCGAAAACAAAATTGGGTCGTAACGTGTTATTGAGGAACATTCGTTGACAAATGACGCGAAAGAATCCTTTACCCGAAATCACTCTCTCTCTCTTCAGGGAAATTTACCGTGTCTTAAGATGAAAAATGAACCGAACTGCTGACAACGCATTCGGGAACACGCAATTAGCGGAATTGAATCGGGCACTTTCTTCAAAAAACCTTTCCTCACTTTTGCATCTCTACAAATTAACCCTGAAAATATTCGTTGTATGTATCCCAAGAGATCTTGAGGAAAAATGAGGAAAGTGACAGAGAAAAATACTCTTGGTTTTTTTTGGATGATGATGAATGGAGTGTGTTTGGATTCTCTTAGGTCCCAGACCTTATTTACATCCTACATCGGTTTCGGTTTCCTCTGATTAGATTTTTTTCCAGAGGAGGTGGGGTTTGCTGTAAATTTTCTGGGGGTGAAGTTGCCTTGATTAATATCAGTTGTTGAACGAGAATAAAGTCACTTCGCCCCGACCGAACGTGGTATACTATACGGACAGTCACCTGCAGGTGGCAAGTCTCTTATTCTCCCCCTTCCACATTCACTTCATCATTTCTGCAGGTGCAGGTCGGCATTTTGTACGCATTGATTCTTGCGATTACGCACCTAAATACTCGGCACGGATTGTAAACGAATGTTGCGTGTAAAAAAATAAAAGTAAAATCGATGTGCATAACTCAATAATGTATTTGATTCCCATCCAATTAATTGTTAACAAGGTAGATGAATCGATATAGTCCCTTGAAATAAATAACCAATTTCTCATAATATTTCTCAAGGTCAAAGAGTGTCGGTGTGAGTGGCATATAGTCCTGACCTTTATTCAATACGGTGCAATTAGCGAATAATTAAGCAGCCCGTGTGACTCTATATTGACATTGATACTCATCGTGGATTTTTTTCACAGCGTCGTGTGAGAATTTTTATGCATCGCACTAATTGCACTCTTCCTTTTTATTAGAGGTTAACTAGGTTGTTTTACAAAATGGTTATTTGGTCATGTTTTGTTACTGATACCAAAATACAAGATTCTTGAACCAGGAACACACTTATGTTTTGCACCCGGTCGGTAGGTCACTCATCCGTGCATATTTTTTTTGAGTACATTGACGTGTTTTTACCCAAAATACCCAGAAAAAAACTCTCCGCCATTAACAATTCTGTTTGATGCCATTGTATTATTTTCCATTTTGTATGCACGATATTATCTAGTGGGAATAATCAGTTTTTTTTATCGATTTGTACCTGAGACCTTATTTGTGAGGACGACGGTTTAATGCAGTGGAAGATACTTCACGGTGTTGTTAATTAACATAAATGACCCTTGAAATCTAATTTGTGTGTACTTTCCAAATTTCTGGAAAAAAATCCATTGCCCATCTGGGGTAATAAAAACGTAAAGATGCTAAATCATTCGTAATATGACAATAATCGACCATTATTACTAATATTTGGAATTGGCCACAACTATTATGCGTTACTTCATCATCGATTTTATTTACACAGAGGAGCTAAACAACGTAGTTATAAAAATCCATTAAACAGAGAGCACGCGACCAATGTCCATCATTACACTCGAAAGTGATAGATTATGAAGCCGAACATCCACAGCTTCATTAGAATCTCTTGAGCAGAATCACACACACACACACCCACGCTCACTCACACGCGTCCAAGAGGATTCGTCACAGACGTTGAAATTATTCAGAGAGTCTCGTTTTCTTTACAACCCGCTTGTAACCGGTAATTGATGACACTGTTAAAAACAAAATGTCATACAGGGGTGGAGGGTTTTTACAGCCTCTTCTATCGTAAAACTGCGTGCAACACAATATAACCCGAGAAAAGTCGTAAAAGAAGCGACAGCACCCACTTTATGAAACACACAGTTTATGAATTTAAATTGATCCAACCTGAGTCGACATTGACTGCACACGCACGTGCCGGATTACTTTTTCTCTGATTTTCACAAACTATCTTGGTGGAAAAAAAATTCACTGGAGTGAAATTTTTTTTGACAGATATATAGAGAGACAGGAAATTGCTGCAAGTTTCGACACACGCAACAAAATTAGCGCACCTGTTGTCTTTCCCGACTTGTCAGTGAAAAACTAATTTGTCACAACTTGATCATTTATCATAGAACAGATGCGTGATTCATTCACAGGTGGGCAGGTCAGTCAGTCACACAACATTATAGAGTCATTTTCTTTTAAAACTCGTATTATTTTTGGAACTTTTTGCTCAATCGATCCGAGTAAACAAAACGAGACGCTACTAAACTGACAAGTACAAATGCGGTTTTTCCATGCGGTGTAGCTTCTTGATGTGCTTACCCAAGGGAATATTACATGAAACCCTTTTACAAAAGTAATAAATTATATCTCGTGTCATCGCTGCTGTTAGTATTCTTCTATTACTCATCTTTATTATTATTTTTGCGAGCACACCTGGACAGTTTTATACGCTTCATATGACTGGAATCTCCACACACACGATCAATTCCCTACGGAATCCATCATCGTTCTCTAATTTCGGAATCCAACATCCCCGAATTTGTTCAAATAGCTGCTGGTCAAAACGGATTAAAACGGACGGAAACCGAAGCATGAACCATTACGTTTATAAAAAATGATCTGTGACACACCATAGGCGGTTTATGCGAATCCGGAGTAAAAAAACAAATATCGGAAATCAAAGCAGGAAAAAAATGACCTAGAACCCCCTATGACAAGCAGTAATGAGCTGATTATGCGGGTTTGTAGTAAAAAATTGACTTTCTCTGTTAGCACAAAAAAATCAAATGATGACGATGATCATCAAGCAGGGTATTTCAATAAGATTCCTGCGGAGAGCTCATTTTTCCTATTTTTCCCGTGACAGAATCCGCTTAGGATTCACCCTCTCAATTTGTGTGGGTGCATCGCATTTGTCTCTTGTCTCAGAGAAATTGAATGCCTTTATTCAAAAAAATAATGCATATAACAATGAACGCGTTGTTCCTAGTAGCACGACTATGCTCCTCATCCTTATACTCAACAATAAACGAAGAATCATAGCCTTTGGGAGGGATGTCAACCCGAACCTTGGTCTTCTCTGAGCAGTAGCAAGGGATCGGCCAAAACAACCGGAAAGGGTCCAGCCTGCGCTCAGATTCGAACGAGTGCGTGTTGTACAACGTAACTGTCCTCATGACGTTGACTCTCGTACAAGCAAGATCGTTCCCTTCAATAACGCACTGGTGGGACGAGTTGTGACACGGGATCATGTAAGCGTTCGAGAAAACTGAGCCTTCCATCGGTTGCACCAAGCATTCGTTCGAAATCGGGAATGTGCAGTTTGAAATGTTGTCGTATTCTAGAATCACTGGAGGCTTCCGTTTCTCGTTGAACACTGAGAAGTGCACCCTGAACGAGGACCCTTTGTTTGGTATGTACTTCATGCACTCGCAAGTCCGTTCACGACAATGTATAGGGATGTGGTGAGGTGCGATCTTGTCGCATACGGGATCTCCTGTGATCACTCTGTAAGCTTTTTGGAACCCTAACGAGTTGAACACTCTAGCTGCTTTAGGATTAACGTTGGTAGTGTTCAGGAACTGGAATGTATTCGGGATCATTATTTCCTGGTGGAAGTCGTCGTAAAAGTCGATGTCGTTGATTCCTGGGGATATGTGTGCCCATGTTGGGTCGTCGGAGTCGCATCTTGAGCCTACTTTCATTTGAACTGAAGTATTGTACACTTCGTTCAGGAACGTCGTGTTTGCGTCCCAGCAGATTCCAAACAGGATCTTCTGCGTTGCCGTCCATTTGTTATAGTCTAGGGATGTCACGGTGGAGGGAGCGCACGGGAATTGCAGTTGCTGTGCGCTCGATAAACATAACAATACGTTGAACAGGAGTGTCCGCCGGAATTTCATTTTTGAGCATTAACCAGGAAATTGAAGGATTATTGATAAACCACTTCAATCCTGTTATAATTCATTTTCACAATGTCTAGTGGTTGGAAAAGGATAAAAACGTCATTATTGATAAAATTCTGTTTTGTTTTTCCTCAGATTTGTTTTGTTCAGACTTTTGTCAACATTTTGTGATCAGGACGACTGCTGAGATACGTGACATCATCATGTGACTTTAATTTCAGAATAGATCCCCAGTTTTAATTGGATCGTAAAAACTTTTTGCAAATGAAGAAATTAAGCAAATTGGCGCAACGGGATTTGAGAATTCCAACGCGGCGCTGCTACTTTTTAATTACATCCGCGGATTCGAGAGTTTTTACGAGTTTGAGAATTACGATTCTCGATCTGGTGATACAATTCGCAAATTAGTTTGAAAAACTGTTTTCAATATTTTTTACGACCATGAGATATTGTAAATTCCCTGGAGGGAGAGCAATAATATAAGCAGCACCGCGAATATCAACTCGATGAACCGGAGAGAGAAAAGGGGGAGGAAACGGGAAGAAACCCGGAGATGATTTACTTTCCCTGGAAAGTAAAATGGTTTTGTAGTCCTGCGGGACTCTTCCGAGAAATCATCTCATTTTAATAATGCATAAAGTCACAGACGAGTTGCTCAATTTTTCTAAATTTGGAATAACAATATTTTGTCGCTCCCAGCAAATGATATCCATTTTTCTTGGAAAATAATAATAATAATAATAAAAAGCCACATATGCATATCCCATAAATTCACTTGATTTGATCCGTATGCGAGGGGGATGAAGCCACGACCAAAAAAAAACTCTTATCTCTTCTGTTCTCCTTCCGCTCCGCAGCTCCGCATCGATTCTTTTTCCAAATCCAATTATATCGATGTAGTTCAATGAACAGGATGAAAGAATCCTCCCGAGGCAGTTTTACATTCAAAACAGTTAATTGAATTCAAGGTGAACTAACTAGCTCGTAATTATTACTTTATTATTAATCATAAGAAAAGCAACTTCCCCTCAAGGTCAATTTCCTGGAGAAAAACCAATTTCAACCGGATCTCAAGTGGAAATTCACGTTAATCACTATTTTGTGAGTAATCTCCGGCATCAGGCATCCACTCGAGGGATTCCAATTAGTCATGCAACCGCTATGTTAAAAAAAAAGAAATAGTTCAGTTGTGTGGTTTGTCCATTTGACAGTTTCGCTATTCATGAGCGTTATTTTTTTTACATAAATGGGAACTCAATATGAACCAAATAATTGGTCGTGATTTGAAATAGCGCACACACGTGAAAACCGGACGGATTTTTAAAACTCTTACAGTTATGTAGCCTGACGCCTCATTAACCTCTGTTTACTCACTGAAAAGGGTTAGGCTGAAATAGCGTCGTCCAGAATTTGATACATGAGTTTAATGTTTCAACTTGCGCAATAAAAAGCGAGACAGTGAAAAATTCTTGAGAATGGGCATGTCCGTAACCGGTATGAGTACAATGGAAGGGGAAGAAAAATTATTGGCATTATCAGTGACAGGGTGAAACGCAAACAAAACTGGACATTATGCCATGGTGGGAACCTCTCTGATCCTTTTGTTGTTATCAATAGACAGTCGTAATGTCTGTTTCGACATTTCCATTTTTTACCTTGAACATTTTTTTAAACACTCATAGTTGGGTAATAATGCGTACTTGAGTGAGTGGACGAAAGTGCAGTTTTCAAATACGGGCAGCTGGACTTTGTATTTTTAAATATTTTATTGTGTATATAGTAATCATAAAAATTGATAATTTACTGTGGATAACGGTCGTAAAAAAGGTTGCAAAGATTTACAGATTTTTCGCAGCTGAGAAAACCGTGTCGAATCTCTTGCAAAATTATTTTGTGGTTCTTTTGAGTATTTTATTGCTGTTTTTATAGCAAATTCATACAATGTTGCGCTGATTAGTGTGGAGATTTTTTGGGATCGTGAGAAAACAGTTTAATAATCGAGTTGTAATTAAACAGAATGGTCAGTGTTTGCGTAATACCGTTTAATAGACTGGCTCATTCACACCTCTGTAGTGTCAATCAAAGTCAGTGAGATGATGAAACCAGCAAAAAAAGTGGATTATTAGAGAGATTAGACCATTCGATGAAAAATAGGACTAAGCCACTTGAAAAGACTTGTAAAGGTGTCGTGTTACATAATAACGAGAGTACGTATGGTTCCTTGTGTCCTTGAGTGTCTTGTTGTTTGGATGCCAGTGTGTCTGGCTGGACCTTTTTTGTTCACGTTTCTCACCGGAAATCGGTACTAAAGTTATTACGTTGAATATTTGGAACGTCGCTAATGATTTGAAACTTCGAATTCGTGAGGTTGTTATAAAATCAATTATTTTGTAGTTTCTCCAGGTAGCTGTCAAAGTGAACAAGAAGACTACATTTACATTGAAAATTACTAGACACGAAGAAGCTACTGGTTGTTTCGTTGCATGAGTAATAATCGTTTTGAGGTAATTGTAGGGTGGTGGGGCTATGAGTGACGACTTTTGAAATGACTTTTTCGAGACTAGCGAGTTTCCACACACGTCTTAGGGAACGCAGAAGCACAAAGGGAAATAAAGTTATTACACAAAGGACATGAGTGCACACCCCATTGTAACCTTGAGGGAAAAAGTCGACTCTGTCATTTGCATAAACGAAAGCATCTTTGACAATAATAATGACACAAAAATGCCCATTAGGGGAATGGTACCCTTCAAACGAAATTGGATAAACGATGAGAGGGGTCCCATTCGGATTAAATCACAAGGTAAACAAATGGGGGAACTCTTCTTTCCGATTTTTACCAACAAACCGGTTTATGTTTTAACAATTTTTTTTCATCCGGTATTAAAAATCTCCTTAGACTGGACACATATCAACCGAGATACAAAATGGTGTTTTTAGACAAATGGGTTTCTTTCCGTGTCTCTGAGCACTGTCAATGGACACTTTGTAAAAATATTATGTTGCTTATGAGTTCATGTTCTTTGATTGATGGCGAGTTGCGCAATTCAAGGTTTTCTGATTTTATCGGCGTTTGAGTTTTGTAACGATAAGAATGTGTGATACAAAGTCCTAACCTTCCTAAAAAGGTGCATTAATGGATCAAGATTGACAATAATGCACAAAGAGATGTTCCGTTAAGTAATAAAAAAGAGATATAAAATCGATAATAAAAACATTATTGTGTGTACCTTCTCACTTTGACTTTAAAAAGCTTCATAAGAACCACAAAACTCGTGAGAAAAAAAGACACAAAGGAATCCACTCGAGAATTACTCACAATTTTGAACGCAAAAGTGCTCATAAATGTCAGTTGTGTGCAGCTGGTTGCGATTTTAACCTGGATTCGTAAAAACTGGTTCGATTGTACGTCCTGCTGAGACTTTTGTGACTTTGTTTCGGAAAACCGTGTCAAATTTTTCTTGACCGTGTGTGCATGCACAGCAAATGGTTAAAATCAATTTGTGAAAAATACCCGGAAAAGTTTTTGAAAAAACCGGTTCTTCTCCAGAGAATCTTAAAAAATTGTGCTTTTAATAGATCCAGTTTTGAGTGGATCATCCGTAAATCTCAAGAGCTCAAGTGCCCTTGGCGAATCCAAAGACAGGGTCATTATATTAATTAATTACTCTGTTTCCACCAGAGCCTCCACTTTCAATGGGCTTTCGCACAATAGCTCTCCATTCAATGAGATTTTGGAAACTCTCACATTTTTTCACCATTCTTAATGACCTTTGTGCTCCAAGGTATTTATTTAATTAATGTGCTTTAATGTCTTTCAGCTGCTATTCCCGTTGTTCTGTTACTGGACATTTCGTTTTTACTGGATATGCACGAATTATCAAGATTCGGTAAAAAATTGATTTTTCATCCACCCCTCAGCCGGAGTGTCTACAAAAATCTCCTCATTAGGGTCTAACGACGACTATTTCGAATAATTTTTTTACACTTTCGGAAGCACTCGACGCGTGCATTGCAAGCGTGGCGAAAAATCCTCCGAAAATTCCGTGAGAAATGCAGAGAAATCATCATTTATGAATATTCATGTAGCAATTCGTTCATGATGCTCCGTATGGAAAGTCAGGTACAACCGCATAAGCAACAAGATTATTAGCAATCAAGTCACGTTCCACTCGAACGTCATACACACCAGATAATGGGCGTATGAAAACAATGTTTTTCCCTCTTCACAACCCGCCAGTTACTTCTTCTCATATAAATCAACCCGGAAAAAGTGTTTTCCGGACGTGGAGGATGAGTATAGTATCATCAGCTTCGGGGGGATTTTTTTTATAAACATTCGTGAACTTTCGCGGGTTAATCATATTTTGAAGTGCAAATTAAATGGCGAGTGATCTATTGTTTGTTGCATACAGATTTGCTTTCATTTGAAGTGCTCCGTAAAATAAACACAGCAGCTGGTACAGATTATACGACTTCCGCAGGGTGCTGAAAATGCACAAGCGAGAAGTCCATCCACTCATCCACACGCGCCATATGTCATGATTCGAAACATTTAATCGATACGGCACGTAATTAACCGGAGCAGGTAAATTACCTCCGCAGATTGTATTGATAACATTTCTGATCAACAATTCACCCCACCTACGCCACTACATAATTCATAAATGAAAACAAAAAAGATCTATTAGCCTTTTCACCCTTTATGAAAACCACATCCAACACCGCGTAAAAACAATACCGTATGGTTCCTCGATTTAGATAAAAGTTTTGTTGTGTATATCGGAGCAAGCGATCAGAGTGTCCTTCCGGTTCACCACCAGCTGCTCTTTAAACTGTGCATTTTATATGCACATACACCTGCGACCTTAATAAATGCTTGACTCATACACAAACTCACTAGCTTGGCGTCACTTGGGTCACTTGGAACATCACTCCCGACTAGTTCACTACAACTTTCAGGTGGTAAATATAAAATCGATTCTCTGGGAATATTGAAAAATTTGTTTAGTTAGCAAAAAATTATCATTTCCAGAGTTCAACAAACCCGTATTTGCATCATTAGCCCAAATTTTTTACAGTGTTAAGTTGTGCAAGTGCTGCAAAAATAAATGCCCAGAAATTTTTGAACGCTTGCCAGTACACACACACATGTGGGGGTAATAAAAACAACGCGAGAATTTATATTTTTGACAAGTGATTTCATCCCTATTCATGGGAAAATCCGACCATCATCTTTTGTTTCAAGTTTCGTCATTTATTTGTGAGCGACGACAACCTGCGATCAAAACATTTTCAACAGATTTTGCGATCCCACGCTCACTAAAGATCAAAAGTGGAGGTATTTGGCAATAATGGTGGACGAGTTGCGATATTGTTCAAAATTCAATAGAGAGGGAGGGTTGTAGTTTGAGCAATATTTTTGGGTGTTTTGAAACTCGTTACTGTCAATATCGGGAATTACTCATCACCACCGTGAGATTTACATGAAATACATAACTGCATCGTGAAACCCGACTCAGGTGTTTTCCCAGCAGGCTTTTAGTCACAATAGATGATGCTCTTTGTTTTCATCCCAGATTTTAGAACGATGCTTGTTTTTATCTCATGACAGAATTAGATTCAGATCTCTCAGTTTTTGTCACATGATCGATTAGACGAGATCACCTGCTGCAGACTCATTGCATCAACATGGCTTTAAAAAAAGGTCAAGAAAAAAGGTTAAAACGAAGTCACCACACATTATCGTGTGTATTGCGTAAAAAAATCTGTCAGCCATGCACACGCATGCATACGAAAATGTTTATTTTTTTACGAGCTATCATTTTTCCAACAAGAAACCGAGTAAAAATCCCCAAATGGTTGTAGAGAACCACTTGTGTCGTATATTTAACGTAATTATCCTCACTCACTCACAACGCTCAGCAATCAGGTCAGAGAATACATCTCCTCCAAGTTGGTCCCGAAATCAACATAATAATAATACTCCCGATATACTGCATATCCACTCACGACGATCATTTCAGTATAAAAAAACTCAACATCCTTCTCTTCCCCTCCTGTTTTTTTTGTTTGGCGTCAGACTGACTAGGTTCAAGTGAGCGGGAGCCCCAGGGCCACGTACAAAAAAAGAAAGCAACAGCGAGTTTTACTACAACTTTTACTACGATTACTACGATCACGTCCGCTCTCCCGTCCACTTTTTAAAAAACTCAACAAAAAGATATAATATTCAGTTGGAGCTCATGAGGGAAAGGGGTTTTCGAGTTGTACGGGGTGGTTTTTCTGGGATGATGTTTTACTGGACTGTATTATTACAGTGGGGTGCATGCATTACAACCACTATCCACTTTTATGTACACATCGGTTTAGGGGACGACGAAAGGGAGAGAAGTGTATGCATCATCGCGTCGTGTTGAAATAAGTTTGGCTTCTTTTTTTTATTAGATGATGCATCATGTGTTTTAACATCCATCTTGAATCTAGCCAGCAAACTTTAATACCTAATTAATTAAAAATTAATAATGTTTGATTACGTGCGCTTCTTGGTACCTGAACCTGTAATCTTGAATTATGAGCACCCACTCTGTAAACTGAATATCGGGTTCTCGCATGCACAAAGAAAAACTCCAACAACACCCCAAAAAACCTTCAGAAGCCGTGTAACATGTAATGAGATTTTGTTAACAAAAGGATCTGGTGGGGGTGGATTTCCATTTACGCTTTTGTGTATATTTTTCATCATCATCACGACAAAATAATATTATCACACAAAGCATTTTTTTTCCCCTGTCTTGAAGTTTATTTTATTTCTGAAAACACGAATTAACGATCAGGTGCAGAATTGACAAAGTTTTATCTACGATCGTGTGTGTAATGACCCAACAAAAAGTGCCACCTGAAAATCTTTTTAACGTTTCATCCTGCTTAACCTTAATCTTATCTGTAAACAGCGGAAATGAAGATGGATGCAGTGCTATTTATCTCCATTTTTTATGTTTGCTTTTCGTGGTTGAGAATTAATGCGGCGGATTGTGTAATTCTTTAGAATGCGTAATCTCAGACGGATGTTCGTTTTTATCAAACGTTGCTGCCAAAACACGCACGTTGGTTAGAATTCGCAAACCTTTCAATCAATAGCTGGAGTGATTACTTTTTAATGACCTACAAAGCACGTGAAAAAATGTCAAACAAGAAACGTGTAATTTTAGATCAGTGGAGCACATCTGTAAACTCGTCATCACTCAACACATCGTGGTTATTTTTTGCTTCATAAAAATTACTCTCTCTGGAGATGATCATAAAAAAGACTCATTTTAGGCTATTTTTTGTGCTGTTCGCGAAATTGCTCTTCTCAACTCCATCGGGCGAAATTTTAATCAAATGTCAGTCATCGCAGATTTAGGTTGATTGAGTTTTATTTTTAGTAAGTTCAGTGACCTGATTATCACAGTGTCTCTGTGACATGTGTGTAAAATGGACTGTTCCGTGAAACTGACCCGAGAGGAAGGAAGGAAGGGAGCAAAAAAATGCACCATGATCACGAAACATGAATGATCATTATGCAAATGCACCTGTTTGGGAAGAACAGGGCCTGAGGCTCCCTTCCTATTTGTTCAATTGGAAAAAATAATACGATGTTGAGTTTTTTTTGCTGGAGCGGTTCTGCGAGACAAGTAAATAGTACGTTTTTGTTAATAAACTTCTGCTGCGTGCGTCTTCGTTCGTCTGGAGAAGATGAAAAAAAGCGAGTGGATGCTGGAAAAATAATTTTCTTATTCCAGTTTCTTAATCATGCAAGACTTATTACGATGATGAAGAGGTCTGTTGTGAGAAGCCTCGTAATTACGTTATTTTGATGAAAATCTGTGTGCATTTATAATCAACCAGGTTGAAACTTTGCTCACACAATATGGTTTCAACAACGAGAGAGATAAAAAGTCTTGGTGAGCACAAAAAAAGGTGGTCTTTTACAACTTTTATTCTTTGGCCATGAAATGTGTGACACAGTACAATCAATAGAGAATATATATACCCTCCATATCATTATTACAGGCAATAAAAGGAGAGGGAAAGAAAAGATACTCTCTCTCTGATCCGTTCTCCCATTTCCATAATGTCTTTGGGATTAGACCTATTCAACGTAATAAAAGTGTCGTATTCTTTGTCATTCCTTTTTTCCACTTTTTAAAGCACTATGGTCGTTTTAACGTGCTCCTCAAAATCTCCACTCGCATCAAGTAAATGACGTTACTGAAACAAACATTACTACTTTTGCTCCCTGAAAACCAGAAATAATTTGTCTAAATTTCCTCCAAGAAACTTGGCTTCCTTGTTCAAATCGTTCTCTCCGGCGGTGGTAGATCGCTAAAACCTCCTCTCATCATTCAACCTAATACCACCACGGGTCATTTGGGAAACTTTGGTCCAGTCGTAATCGGTTGTAAGAACACACTCGCATATAATAGCCCATTAAAAAAACAACTGCGAAATAAGTGGATCAAATGGGTGCGTCCGAAGAACTTTTTTTTTCCTTTTTGATCGTGTCACATTACATCAAACAGAAGCTGACGATGATTACAGTCATTTCCTGTAGTCGGACGGTCATCAACTGAGAGAAATGGGAGAAGAAGAAATATTTTTTCCTGCAAATAATATCTTTCCTGGAATCACCCGATTTCCCGTAGTACGCTCCATAATTCACTCAGTATTTCGTCGTGCATCTGAGAGTTGCGCCGAAAGCAATATGCTGATTCTTGTTGACTCAAAAGGGGAGTACAAAAATAATGTAACCCTTGAATGTTTCATGCATCAGCGATCAAGTGAAATTGATAAAAGTTGAAGATGATGCAAATATATGTATATGAATAATATATTTCTAATATATTTCAGAGTGCTCGTGTTTTACGATTCTTGTGGTTTCACAAAGAATCTGCTCCTGACAGAAAAAGAATTCCGTTTGGTCAAACCCTTTCATTCACTTAACTGCATGTGCATGCACACAGAACGCAAGGTCGTAAAAACGGATCGTAAAACGAGCACCCGGGAATACACATAAAGTCTGCGAAAACAAGTGGTGCAGCACTGAAAAGTAAATAGAAATAAACTCGTGAGAATGCTACCGTCTTTTTTCCGGGATTTTTTTTTTATACTGAATCAAAAAATATAATTTATTGTTTAAATTTTATTACCGCACATCTCTCTTCCTTCTTCCGCATCCTATTCAGGTGAGACTCACAAAACTGTCTGCTTCGATTGAGATGTTAATCTCTGATTCTCTTTTTATCCTTTAACCACTGAACCTTGACTGCGCATTCTCCTCTGAGCACCTGGGAAATTTACTTGGAACCGGTTTTCCACAATTCGTTTTCAATTTTTTAACCAAATTGAAGATAAAATTGTAAATTAGTCTTGACCTTCTTAAGTCGCTCGACAAATAAAACAGTCATTTGCATACGAATCCGATGAATGGAGATTATGCCGCGATAATAAAAAAAATTCTCAGACATCTCTATTCAGTCTTAATTCATTTCCATTCGGTGAATAGAGATATATACGATTGTGCCGTTAATTGTTCAGGACGTCATTGTTGCTACCAATTTTTAACGATCTTATCTACTACTTTAGGCTAGTGTGTTCTGATTCATCCCAAACAACGCACATAATTTATTAATACAAATTACAGGAGAGCAGAGAGACCACAACCCTGACAGGTACGAATGAGCCCGACTAATGTGTTCAACTTCACATGATTTTGCTTACTTGACACCTGGAGGTGGTCGCGCACAACAGGAAGTTGAAGAGAAAAGTTGTATGTGTGCAGTAGCAAATGACCCGTGTCGTATCAGGTGGCCTAGAGCAATCACAGCGAATGACTAATATTAGTGAGAATTCACCTGAGATTGTTCCATGAAAATGAACCGATTTGTTGAATTATTAAATAGGGTATAAAAAAAACTGTTATTTCAGGAGGACGGAATAAATGTGTCTCAATGGGAGGTTTAATCCATTTGCATACGAAAAACAAAGCTCTTAGTTCAATATTTATTTTTGTACTTGAGTGTAGTAGGAGTAGATTCCGTGTGACAGATGCAAATTTTCCCGAGAGTGTCCTACGGTTGACAAAAGTAGTGAAAACAAGAACATTTCCAGTCAGTTGGAAGTGGAAACAGTTTCAAATATAATAATGAGTATTATTTACACTCGAGTAAACCCACACTGGAAAGTTCCTCCATGCTGTTCTATCCAGATCACTGAGTATTGTGGATCACAAATTATACGTACGAGTCAAGTAGTCATCATGAATGAAGTGGGTGAAATGGAACCGACTTGTTGAAGGCTTTTTTTCCAACATCCACTTGACTGTTATATATATTTCATCAAAAACGTCTCGTCCTACATGTCAAGCATTTACAGACGAATTAGTTTTTTATTAAACGAACAAGTGGAAATTTTACGAACAGATGGGATCTTTTGACAATTGATTTGGGGTATTATTTTTTAACATTATATCTAATTTTGAGGTTGAGCACCCTTCAAATGGGTTCCGTGGTGGTAATATCCTCTTGATTCTGCGTTATATAACATTTGGAACTGCTTCACTTTCCAATTTGTAGCATTCGTGGTCGAGTGGAGTTTAATTGCTCTTGAGTATCTCGAACATTTTTCTTGGGGTAAATCGGCACGGTTCTGTGAAATGAACGGAAATATTTTGAACAAAATTTTCAAATTTCAAAACGACAACTAATAAACATGCACGCCAACGTACATCGTGTGCATCCGTAATAAAAAACTGATATAATATACGTGATTACACAAAGTTCACGAAAGCGTCCATTGTCAATCAACACCTACGATCTCAAACACTCACTTGGCATAAAACCCCGACGACTCGCATCAGAAATGAAATATGCATAAAAAACACACACAAGTAGTCATCCTGAATTACTCATCAATGCACGCAATATTCGACTGTCGCCGCGTCATGCGGCCGGTGATGAGTTTAGTCACGAATCGGTAGCCCGTTTTTTGATAAATAACGACATTTCTGGAGAATAATCAGATTCACATACATGTTTATTGCATTAAGATATCACAAAGAGGTTACTCTTCAGACTCACGTCATGGTTCTCTCTCCCTCCATTTTCTATTTTTAGACTTTTTTTTAAACAGCTGAAGATTCATCTGGAGACTTTTGTACATTTTGAACTATACACAACACGTGGCTGTTTACAGTTTTACAACACTTGACTCTGCACTTCTTTGAAAGCTCGAACGCATCTCCTCCGAAATTTAAGTAGTAAAAATCTACACCGATCTCTAAATCCCAACCGTATCACCCCTCTTATTCTCCTTGTCACATTTCCGGATCTCATTTCCATGCGGCTCAAATGCAAAATAGGAGTACTTTGTCGAACATTCGCAAAGGACGGTCAGCAGCAAGGGAGAATCAGCAATAAAATTGATTGCCAGTTGTTTCAGTGTAATTCCGATGAACAAAGGGACGAAAGATAAAGTTGCCAATTTGAGAGTACAGAGCAATAAAGCCCAAGTAGCCAGAAGGGATCAAAGGAATAAATACTTTAATCGTATGTGAAAGATAAGAGACAGAGAGGGTGAATTGTGTAATCCATCCCGGTGGCCATATGCGCTCGCTCATTCATTAAACTGCGGACGAAAACGGTTTGCTTTGCAAAGTAAAACAAAACTAGTCTTGTGTAAACTAATCTGAACAATGCACACGGAAAGTAATTAAAACCGAGGATATTCAAACTGACCATTTGCCATTATGATTATTACACCGTGCGAGTTTGCTAGCAACAGGAATGGATTACTGGAGATTTTCCAACGTCGTCGTGTCGAAATCCTTCGCTGGTATAATGTCATTGCACGTTTTACGAGGGTTCGTACTTCTTCGAGCAAGCACGTATTTCACCGGTTTCAACACTTTCAAATCAAAATTTACAGCCTGATTGGAGCTACGGAAATTTCATCTGGCTCTCAAGAGGGATGATAATAACAAGTAAATATATTGCATTGTCTCGAGGACGTAAATCCTTCATGATTATATACCATTTATGAGCTCAGATGTGTAGGCAAGTGCAGCTCTTCCAAAATTGCGTTTCCCATTTTTTTGCAACAGTTTTGTGGTGTTATCGGGTCTTTTTGATAAAAATCCGGTTTTTAGGGGTGTCAGGGATTCGTGTCGTGTGTTTGGGGCTCTTTGGTCTCGGTTTTTAGTAACAGGCTTACACGACGAGTCGTAAAAACTTCTTGAAATTGATCGATATATTTGAGGGCTCGGTTATGTCACTTTTTTCTAACACGTTTTGCAATGTGTAATTTAGCACAAGTTGAATGCTCCGCTACACGTGCGACTAATAAACGCACTTCATCGTCAAAGTGCCATTTTTTTAGAAAACTGCCTCAATGATAACTTAATCACGTTCGCTAAATAAGTATTTCGCGACCACCCGCAGACCAGAATCCTCTTTAGATAACCAAAGCAGACAGTCAATAAATCAACAAGTTTGTAAAAATCTCATTAAAAAACTTCTCATTGACGAATCAATAAATACTCTAATAAATTCATCAAAGGCGACATGCACCACCTCGACCATCCCGTTATCTCTCAATACCCAGATTAATTTGTCTTTTCTCAAACAAACTTATCACCTTATTCATTGTGCACACAAAGTCTAGTCCACAATGTAAACACACGAAACTGCGTCGAAGAAGAAAGCGGAAATTTTTCCTTTTGAAAAAAAAATGAGAGTAATCAACAGATAAGTACACTTAAATTGCGTCTTACATTTCATCTCAAGAGAGAGAGAAAAAGTGCGTGTTACCCCAACTCAAACAATAAACAGCATTGTTTCATAATAATTCTTTTTAAAGAAAACCCACATTTATTGTTTGTTTTTGAGAGATAAACATCCAAATATAAGCTGTAAAAATTCATAATACCATTTCAACAGGAGTAACTCGAGAAGTATTGAAGCTCTTCTCTAGGGACCCTGCAAAAAAAACATGAACTTATTTTGGGGGCATATAAATGTCAGTAAAAGTGAAAGAGGAGAGTTGTCAAGTTAAAATCTTGTTTTTTTCTCTCTCGTGACCCTACTCAGGGGAGAAATGGTTCGAGAGAGATAGAATAAGGTATCATGTTACACACTTGCATTTGTTGAGAGAATGACTTTATTTTAGAAGCTATATAACCAACTCTTGACGGTTGACTAATGACGGGTGTTATGGAACTAGACCGTATTTTATCCTCCTTGTTACTCTGAGTCAGCAGAAACAGGAGGAATTCCAAGAAAATGCTTCCTTTTTCCAAGAAAATCACAAGAAATAAAGTAGCAGTGGTGGCAGGTCGGTTATTAGTTTACATACATTTGTACGAGAGGGAAGGGAAAAAGTGTCAAAGATACTCGCATTTGAATTATGAACGGTGGAAATACGAGAACAAGTGCAAAAATATAGAGAAAAACGAGAGAATGACTAATTTAAAGTAATTAAGGGGCTTTCCCTTTTTTATGCTCGTCCCCGATGATATAAATACTCTGGTATTTTTACAAAGGCGTGATGATTACGGGTTATAAGGTGCTACAAAGTTTAAAAGCCACAAAACCAGTGGTGGTGGTGGATCAACGTGAATAATATTCGGATATTTCAATCAGAGAATACTTTCGTTCAAATTAATTGCTTATTTCGTCCATGATGAGTGGCACGGGAGCGGAATGGAATTTTGATGATGAATTTTGACATTGTGCTCTGCTTAAATTAAAACGTGATCTCGAGTGGATGGCTTTAAAACCCGGAAATGCTTTGGTTGGATCGTTGGTCATCGCTGAATTTGCATATATGCGGGAAGGATTTCAAGAGTATTTCTGGAAATGCTAGTATCAGTGCTGATTGAGCAGTATGTGAATGTTTCTCCCCACTACTACTACTCCCCACACACACACAAAGATTGATCAGTGTGACAAGTGAAAGAGGACAGAGTCATTATTACTTGTAAAGTCGGAAGAGAGGACGGAATAGTTTACACTTGTAAAGTTAATGAAGACTTGACGATGATAAAAGAGGGTATGCGTACATTTGACCAAATAGGAGAAATCGGTGGAAATTGACTTGGACTATTATGCCTCTAGATGTGGTGGTGTAATTAAGATGTGACTTTATTTAGCCAGGGATTTTGAGGGGTTGTGATGATGAGGGTAAATCCTATTATCAAAACTCATCAGGAGAGCACAAGCATATCAAAATAGCAATCTCATGGGAATGCGTCTCTCTTCCTCCTTTAAGCCGTCACACACTCTGAATTTGAATATATTTCGTTGGAAATGCTACCCCTTTTCGGAATTTGTCCAAGGATAAATAAAAAAGTGTCCGTCGTGCCGGTGTGAAAAGACCATATTGTGTAAAACAACAATAGGACACAAAAGGAAGAGTACGAAAATGAACGGAGGTTTTTGGAGAAGCTACTTGCTGTCAGCACACCAATGAAAGGCTTTAAATGGCTCTGACGACACAGTGAATACGAAGCAGCAGGGGCTCATTTGCATAAATAAATTCAAAGACTGAGAGTACGATTCTCTTAATGTTCTTGATGGTGATTATGATTTGAGATTATACGAGTGTTTTCCAGGGACTCCATCCACCATTATTATTATGAGTATTATTGTTATTGTTATGAGTTTCTTGGATCGGGAAAACCTCTTTTGCATATTGTTTTTCGGGAGAGAGGGGTTTCTTCGGACGAACATTGATTTTCATGTGAAATTCATGCGTCCCCGTTATTTTACTCATACGGGAATGAAATGACATGTTCAATTCAATTTCTCACTCAAAAATGCGTGTCTTTCAGACTTTAATTTTTCTAGACTTTTCTCCCGAAAACGGTTCCACCGCGGTTAAATTACCACTAGCTTATATACTACAACGCTTTTTATGTGGTTTATCCTGTCTCGAGAGAGATACGCGAATAAAAGTGAAAGCAAGAGAGAGAGAAGGAAAAAATCTAATTTCACGTGAGTGAATTTGGAAGAAGAAGCTTTGACGAAAATAAACAACGTTGGAAGAAATCTAATAACAGCACTCGCGTAGTAAGGTATTTTTATTATGCTTAGATTTTTATCTTCTCTCTGTCTGCTGCGTACAGACCCTAGCACATCCGTTTTTTTACTACTTTTTTTCTCTCCTCTCTCTCTATTTTTCTTTTTCGGAAATCTTCTCTCCGCTCAATTTACAACGAGGCAGTGCATGATACCTTCCCCAGCTACTTATTTATGCGGAAATGTGATGCTGAGAGAGAAAAAAAATGTAGTATTTTTTATTCTTTCTCGTGAACAATCTTTTGTTATTGCGACGCTAAATACATTGGTCCCCAAAGTACATTTCCGTTGATTCGGGGGTATGACGGGACTTATTATGAATTCGATTATCTTATGCCACCACCCACGAATAAAAACTTGGTATATTTTTTTGAGATATGACGGCATTTTTTTAAACAAAAATCCCAAGATTTGTATCGATGATGTTTCCCGACAATCCGTCTCAGCATGACTCACTCACCGTACATTCTTGTAGTAATGCAATCAAAGAAAAAAATACATGCTTTCATTTGCATAATCGAAAGAGACAAAAATAGAGAGAAGATTTTGGTCGACCTGCTACACATCTTTTGATCTTCTTTGTTAATCAGATCAAAATGAGAAATGTTTGTTGAAAAGAAACAAATTCTGACAGCAGAGTTGTCAGCCGTAGTAAATCCGACGAAAGCTCGAGGCTACTACTCTGCTGAATTATCAGTGGAATTCATATGCAAAATGGAAAGTATTGTGTAAGAGTTTCATCAACGAATGCTTTTGTTTTTGTGCAGCTCTCTGGATTACCGAGTGAGGGAGGCTCTGGTCGATAGATCAAAGAGGGAAAATACACAAAAGGATGTGTCTCTATAAATGTCATACAACTTTCATCCCACCCCTCTCTTACTTTCTTCTCACGTAAATGCACATCTCCGGCAACAAATTAAATAAATGATTCCACTCGATTGAATTTTAATGTCGGCTCGGTGCGGAACTAAAAACAAAAAAGAGGCTATAAATGGGCTCTTGATTAGATTTCCGATGGACGAGAACTCGGGATTTTAGCGACGAGAGTTGTGGTAAAAGTGTACGGATTTTAATGGAGCCATTTTGACAAAAGTGGAAGAAAACACACCCAATTGTAAGTAATTATTCCAGGATAAAAACTAAAAACCCTTATGACTTGTCGTACACCTAAAAAGTACGAGAGAACACGTAATTATTGCCCCCATCTGGTTACTCGCTTAATTGCTAATTGGCATGTAAAAACGAGCTCAAGTTTCATTTTTTCAATCTTGTTGGAATTTTTCTTCTTCAAATCTCGTTATATACGTGTGCGCTTTATAGCCTGCCCACCAACAACATTTTATTAAGACCGCGTGGGACTCATGATGATTATTATAACACTCTTCACAGGAAAAAATGAAATTTTCCTTATGCCACATCCCTTCGTTGACACTTTCGAGCAAATTGAGCATTTACATAAATAATTGAAAGTGGATCGTAAAACACAGAAGGGGAGAGAAATGCTCAGGAAGGATGACTTTTTTCTTCCTTGTGGGTTACTTTTTGGGGCTGGCTGAGAAGTCTGATGACGATAATAAAAAAAACTCACCCCCTTTTTTCAATTTAATGCAATGAAACGCAGACGGAGAGAGTTATTAAGGAAATGTAATCAACAAAGACGCTACTGCTGCTGCTTCAATATCACTCGTTGTTATTACAGGTTACAAGTCACTGCCAAGGTGAACCTGTCAAGTTCAAGTACTACTGGATTTGGCCAAGACGATGTGGAGTGAAAAAAACTGTGATGAGTTTGAATCACAGCTGATGTATCTGGATGAGTTGCTTCTGTATCTACAAACCCTGCTTGCTACTATATATGTCGTTTTTATCTCGAAATCTCAAAAACTGATCACGCAAGGGAGAGAACGCAGGAGTCTCCGACGTGGGTCACAGGTTAGAACGAGTAGCAGCACACGAGGGGGTTATTATTTAACTACTCGGGTTGGGTTTCTCGTTGCAAATGAATAATTAAATATGGAATTAGCTCACGTTTTTTTCCAGTGACTATACAAGAATGCGTGGATTTTTATATTAACGAGCTGTTTCGGCATGAGGTGCAGTGTCCGTCGGGCGTTATGCAAGTATCATGCAACGAAAATCACGCATACTGGCAAATGTCAATCGATGCATATTTAATTACAAAAAATATCAATCAAAGAGAAGAGCACTCATACGCTTTTTTGTCGCTGTCCATAAAACACTCGACTTTTTGATTTTTTTACGACAGCAAGGAATATAAAAGTGATTTTTAAAAACGTGTGACTGGAAAACGCCCAGATTTTTAACAGATAAGTTTATATTACGGTAGTAAATGGCCTGTGCACAATGACACGATGACACGAATTGTGCTCCCGCTATTTAAATATTTTACTGCGTTATCAGCTCATCTATACGACACTGAGGAAAACGGATTTACACTACTTGAGTTTCCTTACCGTGTGTAGTGTTCTTATCAGTTTAATGTCTGGAAGTCGCCGGACGGAACGCACCACCGACAGTAATCGGTCCCCGTCTCTGTTGTAATTCGTGTTTAAAAAAAACTCAACAAAAAATAGTTATAAATATTTTAAATCTGACCTCATTTCATTATGCAAAACGTATAATTTGTAAATGAACTGGATATGTTTTTATAATAAAATTTAATTTTCCAGCTCGTCGGCTCGCTAAAAATGCACGCTTGTATTGCTAGTTAGTGAATCTCAGAACAAAAAAAACTACTGACCGATTTGATTATTATGATTACACTTGTTTTTCCAGAAGGATGGTCAAAGGTGCGCTCAACTCGAATGTTTATCTCATATCTCACATCATTATTATTTTACGGATGCATGCGTATATTTAGAGTACAATCTAGTATAATCACTTTCAGGTCGCAGGTCATCCATGTGTCGATCAAGAAGCGGGTTGTAGAAAAAAACTCTTCTTTTTTGAAGCACAAAAAAAGAAACAACCATCAAGACGTTTTTTATCCTCCCATCTTACTTTTTTTACACATCTTCTATCGTCTTTAGTGCACAGACAGAAAGTCTGGAAGACACGATTCAGAAGAAGAGGCGAGAAGCACAAAAAAGTGCAGCTGAAGAAGTCTGGTTGTACAATAATGTGCAGCAGTGTGCTTTATCTCTCGTAGTCTGCTCTTCGTTTCTCTTCTCTGTCGACAATGTCAAAGGTCATAGCAGAGTAAGTAGTAACGGATTACCGTGACTTGGCTTGCCTTCACGTACTTACTACGATGATGCTCTTGTCTTCCGTGAATAATAATCATTTTGTGTTTTACCTGAGATCTGAGAGAGTTACTCGTACATTACGAAAAGTCTGTAGAGATCGCTTTTTAGGAGCGTTCTCATTTCCATTTTTAACCCGTATAACGCCCATACTGATTACTACGTTGAAGAAAACTTGTTACACATGTTAAGATATCAGATGACTCCGTTAACAGAAAAAACCTCTGGAAAAAAAACAAGACGGAACAAATAATAAATTCTGAGGGTTTAAAACTCCAATAGTGCACCTTATGTATTATCGTGCTTACGCGTTCACGGTAAAGATTAGAGAGATGCAGAATATACCCCGATTCACCACGGCGGCGGCTGTGGATAAGGATTTAATAATAGATTGAAAGATAATGCAATGTGTATAGCCCGTGCTGAAACGCATGCACAGGATAATAATACTCTTTTTTCACGTCAATTTGAATTTATTATGCAAAGGAGTAATGTCTGATAAAGCACAAATGCAAACTCATCATACATGACTGAGCGGTTTAGAAATAATATCGATGGAGTATCGTAAATTGAGTGAAAATTTCGCTGGAGGGGATGGACAGAGCAATAACCGGAGAGGTTGGTGCAGGCTCGTCATCAGGGTTGGGTTGTGTGTTATAACCATGTTCTTACGATTGTCGGTTCAATTAGTATTTAAAGGGTACCAGGTCAGATGGTTATTATATCTTCTCTCCTGGGCTAGTACAAACGTCTACAAACTGGTTGGGTGGACTGGACTTTTTTTGGGGTGGCTAACTTTGTAGTATCATGCAGTAGCGTTCTTTTTTTTTGTACAGACAAGTAGTTAAACTTGAGTCAACTTACATAAAATGTATTTTCCGTTGTGCATATCAATATTTGTGCATTAAAAAATATTTGTAGTACAATTGTCTCGAAAACAAGATTGAATCTGAGTAACCCACATATAAATCAGCCATCGCTACAACACCCTATGGCGAAATCCCTAATTAGCGATTCTGATGTGCACAGAAGAGTGCAGCAACCACCAACACATCCGTAGCTCGCTCGACCAGTTTGATAACCCGTGTGTATCCTGCCCAAAGAGCGATCGAGATAAATTAGCCATATAATGCAGAAAGCACACTTACAAAAAAACACGACATCATTTACAACTTCCCTATAAAACCATCAAAATCACAGCAGCACATAAAAAAGGAAATGGGTTTCACTCTACAGCTGATTTTACACGAAGACAACTCTCCGTTCTTTTTTTTGGCAATCTTTTTACTATACGGAGTAGTAAGTTTTTTTTTGTTCCAACCGAAACAATGGAAAAAAGACTCGGCAACAGGTGAATGATGCACTTGCCCATTTATTATTATTCCAGGCAAGAAATTGGCTCCGTCCATGCGATTATTATTCATTTGGTGATGCAAGAAACTATACAACAAACCCATTATCGCTACCATTATCTTGGTGTGTACAAAAGGGGTCTTTTTTTAAGGGCAAACACTGCCTCGGGGATAATACGGAGATAGGTATAAAAAAGTAAAGTTCAAAAACCTCCTACTACTACACACATGTGTGTTAACCTTTTTTATGAAAATCTGTTTTGTCAACGTTCCAGAGTGAAATCGACCGGAAATATATAATATCGAAAATAAATGTGTTTACTTATTTTTCTTAAGAAAATCTCCAAGACCCTATTGTCCGTACCTGTTTCAACAGGATAAAAATGGGACAAAAGTAATAATAAATGCGTGCTCATCATGAAGAGGGTAGATGAACCTTCTACAAGGGAGATTTAAAAAAGAAAATGGGAAAAGACCTAAAAACTCGTATAATCTAATCTCTTCCTCATGATGATGATCCTTTTTTTTCTTCGTCTTATTCTCGCTTCCACTTGTTTGCTTGCTACCCATTTTTAAACAAAAAAAATCTCGTGTGTATAAAAAAAACTCGTCAGAGATCTTGAAAAGAGTCCAGCTGCAGCTGCAACTTGATGTTATCGTCTTAGTTTTCAGTTGATCAGGTTTACAGCATGGTCCAGTTGAGGGTGGGGAAGGAAGGAAATCCTGTGTACGTTTGTGTGGACGGAAAATGGACTCTGAAGATGCAGACGAGGCGACTTGGCAGAGTCAGGGGCACTCGTTTTTACTACAAGCACATGTGTAATTTTTATATGCGCAGTTTAAAAAAAGTGTACTACACAGTGTGTACGAGAGACACGATAGTAAAACTGGAAATCGGAAACCAAACGTATATATATGTGGCAGGTTAATATTATAAAAGTGAGACAGGCCACATGATGATTTTTAACGTAAGCGTGCAGTAAAGTGCAATTTATGCATGCACATATATGCACATTAAGTGACAGGAGTCTGCTTCCACGTATACACTTTTTTTTATTACTGCTTTCCTTTCCGCGTCTGGAGGATTCACTGGACGGTTGTCTGGTGGTGCTGTGATTTGTTCATGTGCTCGTCATATCACCCAAAAAAACCTGGCTTGTGTAAATAAGCAGAGTCATCGTTGTGTTGATGTTGGGGGATGTTGTACGATGAGCAGTTTTTTTTGGGATGGGTTAAGAAATATAACGATAATATGGTGGCAATAGGACACTGTTGTTGTGCCTTGTCGAAAATTAATGTGCACATGTGTGATGATCTTTAAGACTTTCCGTAATAATAATCCCAATTTCTGATGATGATCCCAGGAATAATTGAGTAGCACAGTAGCAGAGGATGATCAATATAAGCACGTCCATTTCATATCATACTCAAAGATCATAACTCATCGTTGTAGTGATGCTATTGCCTTAGGGCTCCAGTTACACACCTGATACTTGTTCGTATTTTATTTTCGGTGGTGGAATAAAGCCAACTTATTTTCCCTTATTCGGGTATAAAAGCAATAATAAGAATCACGACAAGTAAATTTTCAAGACCAGTAGCCGAGCATCTCTTGCGAGTCATTTAACTCCCATAATCACGGCTCATTATTCACCTGTTCCTTTTTTTCAGGATATTCAACTCTCCTGAATAATGCAACAAGAAAGCAATTTGCTGGCAGTGGCACGTAAAAAACAATAAAAACTCCAAGTAGCCAGCACTATGATAATTACGTCGAGAAAACAAGAAAAAGTTTAAGAATGGGTTAAGAAAACTACAACGAGCACACACATTTATCCTACCATCCTCATGCATATCATTTCATCAAGACGTGCAGCCACAAGAGTCAATGGGTTGTAAGAAAAAGTGAGCTCTTAAGAAGTGTGCGTACGGTTGTTGTCTCTTTTTTTTACGTGTTCATGTACCACTTTCCAGGTGACTTTTTCCTCTTGATTATTCTTCGAATGTGTTTTTTAAAGCTCTCCTGGAGACTTTTCCTTCAAGGAAGTGAGGATTTCGCTAGACGTGGGATGGTTTTACAGGTTTTTGTAAATTTTTAAATGGTCATCATGAGTCATGATGTGTCTACAGAAGATTTACTCTTGTGTTTTGATTTGATTTCATGCACAACTAAGGATCATATTGTATCTTAAAATTCCCACACAACAAACAAAGATACTCGACTCGATATACAGAGAGAAAACTAAAAGTACTCGTCAAAAAACACACAAGTGGGTACACTAGAAGTATAGCATGTTAAAAAGCGATAATAAAACTGTGCTGCTTTTGTCTTCAACGACCCTCCACTACTACTCTCATTTTACCTCCAAAAAATCCCGAACAAAGTATGCAAATGTGTGAAAGAGGCGGTTGCACTCATAACCATCATATGCAAATGAGAGCAAGTAGCTTGAGAGACACTTACTTCCACACATTGGGTAAAAACTCATTATTGTAACGTTATTACTAGCACAATATGGGTATAAAGTGACGACCCACTTGAGTTAATATGCAAATGTAATGAAGCATGATGAGAGGAGATTCCTTTAAATACGATGCTACTGCGCAGTATAAGTCTTTGTCGTGGTTGGTTTTTAAAATCGGAATGACTCTGTGGGGTGCCTTTTCACAACATCCATAAGGGACAGGTACTTTGAGTAAATTTACGTACACATTGTCACCTTACGCTCCGGAAGTACGTATTCTTGTTTGAGTTTGTCAAGTTCAAGTTTGTGAGTCATGTCGTTGCAGCGTCGTACGATGCTATATTTGACGTCAAACGATTTCCTGAAATTAGGTGAAAAATTATTACTTGCCAACGACACGTAGTTAATGACGTACAACAATGTGTTAATTAAAAAGCACCAATTCTCCATGCGCCGTTGAGAATTGTAATAAAAGTTTCATGAACACGATATCAAGTTAGATTATTAGCCATTTATTCCTTGGCCATCATCGTTAAGTGCCACCCTCACGTATTACATAAAAAAACTGCGGCTACCTTAATGCGCTCCGTGTCGACTTTACCTCAACTGGGTGCCGTACACACTTGCATGCTGCCACAACGTGATGTTAAAAAAGATGATGATCACTCTGTCTCTCTTGTTGTGGTCGTAGAGAGGTTTCTCTCTGGACACTCGTCAGTTTCTTTTTACGTTCATGTAACACAAAAAAATATTGTTGCATGGCTTAGATTTCTGTTAAAAATTGAGGGAGTGCAACACACAACTGTGATGATATGACTTGACATGATATTATTCCGAGAGACCCTGAAAAAAGTATTTTTTCGAGATGAAGAAAACTTGAGTAAGCTTTCATGGCTGGATTATTGTTCTTTTTTATGTGAGCTGGGGTGTATTATTATTTTTTTGTCTCATATATATTGAAACTGTTTTTATAAAAAAAAATACAAGTGTGGAGAAGTTGCTGTTTATTTAGACCTGTCAGACGAGAATGATAAATCTTACAAGATGTGATGCAGGTGATAATATGGAAATGCACGGCCTTTTGTGTACAGTATTGGTATACGACGATATGGGACGACATAATGTGTACGACGATCACAACGACAAAGAAACAAGAAATATCGGAATGATTTTTTGGATTCTATTTAGTTAGACTCTTTTTGAGTAGCATGGGTTATTAAAATAGGTTGGGTGAACCAGAGCATATAGAGATGACGAGGGGTATATAATAAAGAGTCATAAATCTGCCAAGTCTTAAGGGAAACGTTGAAGAAAAAGGTTTCGAGTCCTTCCTAACATCAGCGAGTTTGGGTAAAGATGTCAAATTAGGAATGAAATGACTTGGTGATGTTCGATCTTCGTCTTGAGATACTCAACAAACTGATTTCGAAATCAAGAAAACTCAGTTTTCCATCCATCATTTTATATTCCTCCCCCACTCTACGAAAAGACGGGGATTTGTTACATTACCATAAATATAATAAAAAGAAAGAAAGGGTTTCCTTTTTTATCACTATCCAGTTTCCCACAGGTAGTTTTAAAAGATCTATATGTTACAGAGAGTTTTCACACTTTCAAGTAGTCAGTTGGATTAGATCGGTAAATTTCAGAATGCGAAAGGGTTTGTATAAACCCTTGAAATGTGTAGGCGGTCAAGTCATCATCCGATACTCGCTTAGTCAAAAACTGGATACAAATTGAATAGAATAGTGAATATTGAAAAAGGTTCCTTGCAACAAAAACTTAATCCGTGAATAAAGATTTTCCAATAATGGGTTTTGTTGTGTAATACTTTTAGTCCTTTTTTTCAACTCTGCATTGTACCTTGCTGCTGCTCTCCTCTTCACCTTGTTGTGAGTCATGATGATGCGTTGTACCTGACCTAAAATTACCATTATACCAACGATAACCTTTTTGTGTGCATGTTGAACCGTGAACTTGTTGTTAAATACAACTTTACAAAACGCATCTCTATATCCTAGCTCATCGCAGGTAGGTTGATGCTACAATGTGTTACATGAGCTTTTAATCTAGTGTATACAGTAGTGTCCTTCTCAAAAATTATCGTCACCAACCAGAAGTCCAGCAGACACGCGAAAATGATCGTGAAACGCTGCACAGTCCAAATGTATTTAAAGGACTTAATTCGTAACCCAGATGCATATACCAGCTCGATAATAAAAATCGATGCACCTTCTGCGTGAAAGATGACTCATCAACGCACATTTATTTTTTCTCGGGTATTGAAAACCTCACACACAAAAAGCATCCTTTCTGGTGCTACTCAAACAAAGCAAGGTGTAGTTTCTCTCTCTCTGACCTCCTTTTTTTCCTTCCCTTTTTACTTTACTCTGGAACAGTGTCCTTCAAAAGACTAATGATGCTTAAAAGTAAAAGGTACGCTAAGATTACTTTTTACACACATCTGTGATTCCTACGAAAATCTGTTGCTAGCTGGAATCTTTCTTGGATCCACACCATAACCCATCCCAACCCATGATGAGCTCACTGTTCATAATATTACATAGCTACTCAAACACATTTCAACAAACATACTTGTAAAACAATGTTCCTGATGTTATTTAGCAAATAAAAGAATAGCTCATCATCACAAACAAACATTTTGGAAGGAGCCCAACTTGACTCAGCAGAACAAAATAATATAAAACGAAACAATCGAATGTACGTACGTCAGTTATCATCACACACTACGGCCTTGTGATAATGTCCTGGAATGTTTGCTGAAAACGAAATTCACTTGTAAATCGGGGTCGCCGAGCAGTCTGCTGACAGAAGTTAAAAATAACTACGTAGTAATGAATATGGTATCGCTAATAATTTACCTAACGTTAGTATTCAAAATATAATATCGTACGACTTGCTCGTTCGTAGGTTCATTAAAAGTCCAAAGTACAATACACTCCCGAATATATTATTGCCAATATATCACACGATTGTGGTCGTCTTTAGGGTATTCTTATCTCGGTTTCGTGGCTCATTTCTGCTTCATACGTTCAAAATAAACACATCCTTATCTTTTTTTATTCGCGAAAAAATCGTTATACACAAGCTGCATTCCTCGCCAGTTTGTTTTCATTTTATTCCTGGAGGAGAGACAGAATTAGTCATAATCAACACATTTTTGGTGAGAATCCATCAAAAATCATATCGAACGTTCATTTGCTGAGTAACTCAGGTATATTATTAAATGGGTCATATGTATCTTGTGCAAAATTTTCGGACGGTATAAGTCATCATATCGAGAAACTATTAACTTGACTTTCCACAACAGAGATTCTCCAAAGCTCATCTCATATGACTCATCATGTTCACCAAACAAAAGCATAGCCCTTTCTATTTCAGTTTGACACTTCCACCCTTCCGCTCCTTCACGATGATCAGAGCAAAGTGTCACCTAATTTACGAGCCCGCAACAATAACCGATCATGAGCAACTCAACGAGACTCGAATAATACCCCTCAAGCAAAATAACGAGACAGCAAAAGCCCATTATCTCAGTCTGCCCAGTTCTTATAACATGATCTGTCAAGAAAAAAAAATAAGTAAAGAAGCGAAAATCTCTGATTCGCAGAATCCACTTTAACGCTGGATTAATAAGAGATTCTCCGTACCAATAAGGATAAAGCGGTCGTACTTCGTGCGTACCCTCTGGCAAAATTCGATATCGTACACACCATCAAGTTACACACACAATAGCAAAATACAGACATGAATCAGGCAGGTGCTCGCTTAAACAGGCTTTGCAAGCTCCTCCCTCTGCAAAAAAGAATATGACGATGATGATGAAGCAGCGTACAGTCAAAAAAGCGTTCGTTTGCAATCGAAATTGAACTTGTTGCACTTATTCTCATCATCACTCTGTTATTAAATATAAATCCGCAATAACATAGCTTCCTTGCACCTGGCCATGTGCTCGGATTCTCAAAGGATTTCCGGCAGTAACATTCCTTAAAGGACTCGTCGACTTTTGCGTGTCATCATGCATGCTAGTATACATGATATTTCATGCCATTTACGTTTTTCGCGACTGGAACCACTTCATTGGGTATATCAAAAAAATAATCACGTGTTAATACTTCCGCTCGATGACTCTCTACCTGAATAGAGCTTAGATTATTATTAATAACAGCCAAAATGACTAGAGTAGTCTCCTTTCGCAACACCTGCATGCAGAGAAGCAACGAAAATAAGAAACAACGAGGGAGAATATAAGAGGCAACGAGAGTTGCACACAAAAGGTCAATGGAGCACACATTTTTATCCACTCATCATATTATCTCATTGTCGTTTTCCTCCTCATCATCACACCACCCGTGAAAAGATTGGACCATGCAGTTACAAATCCACCACTACTTTCATTTTCTTTCCAACATCTCGTTGCACATCCATATTACTCACGAAGAAACGAACACCTGCGACAACTGTATAATATCGGTCACTACTACTCGAGTCCATGCACTCTTTTACAGCTATTCACAATGATCCCCAAAAACAGTACTTAAAGCCCTCTCATCATACAACGTTTCATTATGCATCGACTATATATGCCCCTAGTGAGGAAGCATATCATCATCATGCCACGTCCAACTGTGCATCAAAAAGTATCCACCACACTGATGCGTAGAAATGTTCGAACACAGACGTGTTTGTTCTTGAGAGTTATTTGCATGTTTCCGTTTTTTATACTTAGCATAAAAATGAGGAAGACACAAACCTTCAATACATTTGATGTGTGGTGATGGTGTGTCGTCTTGAGATAACCCCAAAGTGAGGAAACCTCAGATAAAGACAAAAAAAGACTTTTGTAAAGGTCTTTATCATGAGGAGAAAAAGGCCATAGCCCGCGTGCACACCACCATACTGATATAAAATATATTACGTATTAAAAGAGAAATACACACATGTATGTGAAATTATGCATTTCGTTACGCCAAGGAAGCGCAAAACGTTTTTGTGTAAAATGCTCTCGGGAGTGTGTTTGCACACATGAGGGTAAGTCCTTTATTAGGTTGATTTTTTTATATCCAAAGAAGAGTGGTAATCACTTTGCGAAATAACCAGACAGTTATATAGTTTGATCGAACATCACTGCTCTAATTTTCGTGAAGCTTCCTTGACGCGTAGTAAGATAAAAAGTGGGAAATTGAGGACGACTCAATTTGAGGGGACCATTAAGAAACATAATAATAATTTGATACTCTTGCTAAAGAGGGATGATGGTCTGGCTAATTGTTACAGAAATGACAAGCAGGCGATGAAAAGTTTACACGTAGACAGGAATTTTTATGTGAGTCGTACTAGACATCTTGGCAGCACTCGAAAACAAAGTCATAAATCACACAAGAGACACTCTTCATCGGCCGGTGACTCTGCTGATGATGTCTGATTTTTTAAATTAAATACAGAGTATCATATTGCACGCATTAGCTGTGCCACGCTAAATATCACCAAGTGGTGAAGAAATGTCGCCTAGCTGGCTGCCAAACCGCACATCTGCATAATAAGTGTCAATTTTTTTCTTCACATTTGCATTTTCTCTAACAATCACACAACAAGGTCAGGCGTTGTGCTTTTTTACTAATACCACCTTTTTTCGAAAGAAACTGTTGCTTTTTTTGTCACGCAACAATGTTCAGGAATCCGCAAAAGTTGCTGTAAAAAATTAACCAGATGGTCGTGGCAGCACGCCAGATATTGTGTACTCGATTGTGCATTCCAGAAAAAAACTTTAAGATTCCGTGTGCTCGTCAACCCAAATACCTCACCACCACCAGTTTTAATCTAATTTCGATGATGTCATTTGTAATAAAAAAGAATTAAGCTTCTTGACGATCTCATTTAACTCAATCACACGCTCCATCTTCCACCTATTTATACATCTTTCAAGAGCTACTTCTTGTAGCATACAGCACACATCTTTTTCTGTCAGATCAATATCCCCATATGCAACATTGTTGCACGCAATGTGAAAAGTGCATTAAATATGGTCAGTCAACCATTGAGCACAAGTGAATGAAGAGTGTGTAAACGATAAAGAGGTTTTTCTCTCCTCTCTCTGACCACCACCTCGTTGGTTATGCAATGGTGAAGCATAAGATGACTCATCGTATATTCTCGGTGCTATACAAATCCATGTATTTTTGATAATGGATGCATTCAACAACAACAATCCTCATCAGCACATCAAAAGAGAAGCAGTGGAAGCCCCTTTACGAATATATGCAAATTAATGCTTCATCACTAATACCGCGACTGACCACCATTCAAGCTCTTTTGTGCTTCTTGGATTCATTGTCGTCTCGTCGCTTTTATGCAGAGTGGGTGCACAAAACCATAAAGTGTAATGATATTATGAAGCCTCATTTAAATAAACCGTCTCCTTTTGTGTTTTTGGGGAATCAATGATGGGTGGATGTTCTTGTGTGTTACAGAGGCAGTTTTAGAGTTGTAGTAGGCTCATGTTGTTTTGAGTGGATTGCTTGTTTGACTCGGTGTCACTGCTATGAAATTATTTTGTGCTCTCTTGCATGCTTATAATTAGTTATAATATTTGGGTTTGAGGAGACAAGCATCCAGTGTGTGGAGATTTGAGAGCGTGTGTATGCACCTGCACTTGTTTGTGGATGTTTGGTGCTAAATCGATAAGAGGCTCTCGCGAACGAGTTAAAGGCGATAACGAAAATAAATATTATTGCCTGTGGAACTATCATCGAGACAAAAAGACGGCAGTTTATGATAGTAAGTTGCGAGTTTTAACCTATCTTTTAACCTACTTGGGATCGATCTCCTCCAAAAGCAACTAAAAGTTAATATAATCGTGTGTAAAATCTTCTTGCCACAAGTGACAAAAACTTTGAACCAATTTTCAACTCCCAAAAAAATCCATGCATTTGACAAAAGTGCATTGGCTTTCGACCTGCACGTTGGACATTTCGTCTCTTATTTTTAAACCTCCCTATAAGCTAATTAACAAGTCCATATACTTCATGAAAACACATAAAAAAGCGAACCACCTGCAACGCAACAGTGTGTTATAGTAAATCCATCATGATTTTAAACTATATCCTCATATACATGAGTCCCTTTTTTCCTCTCCTTTTCCACAACGGTTCTATCTAATAAAACCGGAATACTCATCATCACAAAAAAAGGAACGAAACTTTTGTGCATTTTCACCATCAAGAATATATGGTTGTTAAAAGGTTCAGAAAAAGGATGCAAGAAACAAACTCTAAACGCGAGGAAAAAGCCAACCTTCTCTCGTGAATACGAAAAAGCCAAGCTTCTGTGATGATGAATACGACTAACATGATGCACTTATGAATAACTAGTCGGAGGAACAAAGTAGCGTGTACAGTATAAACTGGAAGTCCAGCCTTAGCCAAGTCTCAGTCTTACGACAGCTCCTGCACTACAAACATCAACTTTGTGTTCATCAGACTGAACACTGTTCAGCAATATTTACATACACACACACCACAACAGTGTTCAGTTTGCCTTTTACCCCTCTTCTTTTTAGTGAGAGTGATACACAATAGCGATTTCTTACTACTGGATACAATACATATGGTGAAGCCAGTAGTGAAAATCGGTAGGTAGAAGTATCACCACCAGTGTTCAGTTCTCTCCGAACTTTTGAAGGGTGAACAACTTCACTATTTAGAGACACACGCTCAAACATTCTATCTCGGGTTACCCTCATGACCAATATCGCTCACGTTTGGTTTTTTGCTCAGATAAGTAAATCCAGGAAAAAGTTGTAAACTTGACTGCTCACCAGTGCTCACGTTCTATTATAGTGTGGTTCAAAGTTGACTAAATGTTTTTCGAACTGAGGCTAGATTGCAAGCTCAGTATAAAGCGTAAGAACAGTTACAGTTCAGAGAGTTCAAGTTTCGTTGACAAGAGTAGATTCGGATTCAGACTAGCCTTCCGAAGAAGGCATCGCAGAATGGCAATCGCATTTTACGTCCCTGCGGAGTACGGACCTCCGCCACCAGCTCACCAGCAGCCACATCTTGAGCCCGTGCCTGTTGTCGATATTCACGCTCAAGACGTCAACAACAACAACGTGATTGGGAATCAGAATAACAATCAGCAGAACAACGACAATCACGGGAATGACTTGATGGGGTTGATTGCTCAGTTTGGGAGAGAGGTCATGGCTGCTTTGCAGTTCAGGAATAACGGCAATCAGCAGCGTCAGCTTAGCTCCAGTGGTGATAATCGTCACAGGCTGCCTATTCAATCACGGAGGAGAGCTGCTGCCATTCAAGGTAATTTAATCAAATTTATCTTTTAATTTCACGTGAATGTGAGTGAGTATAAAGGCTAGTGACTTCATACGAACGAATTATAGTAATTTAGCATCTTTCGTAGAAACCAAGTTAGACAGGTCATGTGTCGTGTGTATTCTAGTCGCCAGAGAAAATTAGTTTTTTTTTCGAAAAAGCATCGTACGGAACTATTGACTTCGGGTACATATGGCAGAGCACATTACTTTATCCCCTCTGGCCAGTATACAGTCTGTCTATACGCCTACGTGTGTGTACAGGTTGATCTAGCTGGATCCAGAATTAGAAGAAATAGTCAAACAGAGACAGAGAGTAAAAAAAATCTTTTCTCTCTCGCATCCCTTTGTTTCCAACGTAGGATAGATTGTTCGAAAACGTTTTTTCAGGTTAAAAAAAAATATATATCTCAGAACATTTTCTTAGGTATCAGGTTTGTGCACCCCTGATTTTCTCCCATCATGATACTTCATGAAACCCCGTTGATGCTGGTCGGCAACTCCAGTGCGTACATTTTGAGTCATCATGTGTAACTAACCTGTCTGTCAATATACAAATATTATGATTTTACCTGTTTGCTAACACTTGACTTGCTTCAGGCAAACAGTTCATATCATGACCGTGAGCTTCCCCGTTTTGCAAAGTGTTTAGTCAGAGAGCACGCAAAGGACTGTCCAGCAGGTGAGTTGCTTACTACCATGCGTAATACAACAGTCTACTTGAATATGTGTCATCGTCTATCAAAACTATATAGTCATCATCACTGGGAGACTTTTTCGTTGTAAAAAGACGATGACCGTTTGTTTTGATCCTGTCAAGACGAATGGGGCTAATTAGAAGGAACAAGTAGTTCTTCCCTGGAACTTGTTTACTCACCTTGCTCAATTTCGCAAATTAATAATACATAGTAGGCGAATGCATGTGCATCGGTGCGTATAGCGGACATGCAACTATGATGCATCGGGGTGACGTAAGACTGCGTGCATTTTCAAGGGTAATTATACTGACCTACTAAACGGTAATCTTTCTCTTGAACTCACAGATAATCAGTCCAACGCACCTGAGAACAACAACGGGCTTGCAGTTTTGGACCTGTTACAGTTATCGTCTCTCCCAGACATTGTGACATGTCACGCTGGCATGTCTGTGCGGTATGGATCAAGTCACCCCACCGTGAGTCAACAAGAGCTTCCTTCCCGAGAGTCAGTGCCCAGTAGTGGAGGACCCCAGCCACTGAGTCCTGCTAGTAGAAATGCCCCTGTGTCAATGGACTTTGAAGTTAGTCTCAAACTGGAAGTGACTACGTCTCGGGATGATGAGCTGATTGACGATGATGTACCTCATCAGCTTCCTCCTCAGGATGAGTACAGACTGGCTGGGAGGCAGTTGAGGAATATCGCTGACAACTTTCAGACTCAGGTTTGTCATCTGATTATTTTTTTCATAAGAGGGGAAGACAATATGCATACTATTTTTATCAACTTTTCTTCTTCTCTGGTTGTAAAATTGGCCATTTCAAGTTTAATTACATGGCTCATTACTGATACTCTTTTTTTCTTCTCTCTCTTGTCTCATTTTCTCTGTTAACACTTTGGGGTGGGTAGATAGGGTGTGCTGAGATTCCGTAATTAAACAAGGGACTTTTTTTTATCAAGATGCTTTTTTTAATACTTGGAGTATTAGATCAGGAAATTAGATCATTTTCCTGCAAATTTTATGACAGCTGAAGATGGTTACTTTTTTCCGTATCGGTTTTCTGAGAGGGTTTTATTTTTTATGATGCTGGAATATTTCTTTCTGTTTAATTTAAGTAGCTTTTATACGCGTTTGTGTTTTTTATTATTATAATATTCAGACATCATCATGAGAATGGTGTGTTGTAATAACTTTGACATAAAAAAAATCCCATGTTTTTAATATTTTTCTTTTTCCTACGGAAAATAATGTGGCTGTAAATGAACGGGGCTGGAGAAAAGGAAATTTTTTAATGGATCGGTTCTGTTAGCTTTTTCTTGGGGATGATGATCGTAAAGTTTTTTGAGAGACGTGGTTATATTACGTCACAAGCTCTTCGTTTTATTATCTACTCAAAATAATGCAAATCTCCCGTTCTCTTGGGGGCTTTTTTTATCAGTCCATTTGAAAAAATGAGGTAGCCAATTTTTATGACCTTTTTTGGTCGGATTTTTTTATGAAGAAAAAAAGGTTAAAAAGGGGTTCGCTAAAATATATTTTTGTAACCTTTTTTGCAAACTTTGTATAATATTTTATGACACTGGTCGATAATAATATGCAATTTTATCATTGCGGAGCAAATTGACTTTTATATTCACAATTTTCAAACCTAACGTTTATTGTGCATATTTCTTTTATGTCTTTCCCTCTTTAACGGTTAGTGAAACTAAATATTGAAAATACTCATATATATTTTTATTATTACAGAGAGCTCGCTCACCGAATCAGTCAACTTTCGAGCTGAACGTCGCTGTCAGCGTGGCCGTTCCTACAGTCGCTATTATTGGACTTGGGCTAGTTTATTTCCGTCGCGGATGGATATTTTAACAAGGATGAAGCCTCAACTACCATATTTACTGCCGGATCGCTCAAACAATTGGTTTGAGAAAATGGCTAGAGCTGGTTGTCCAGAAATGTGTTTAGTTATATATTAGTTCGTATTAGCCGCAATTTAAGTTTAAGTGATCTCGCGATATAGTTACGTTAATTTATCGACTTGTAATTTATGTTGTTTTTAGGATATTTTGTGAGTTTCTAGTTAAAATTGCATGTGATGATGACTTGTTTTTGACTTTGTTAATGCATGTGTAGTGCCAAAAAGAGTAACAGCATCCGCAATTTTTTCGCAGATGCACGTTCGAATTGGTTATCATAGACTGTTATAGCTGTAAATACCCACTTTGTAAAAATTTCTTTTCCGTTCAATATTCCGCTCATCAAAGCAGAGTAACGTGATTTACGTTTTTTCAGCAACCCATTGATCTCAAGTAGCTTATGGCGTCAACAAAAAGTAGGATCAATTTGTAGGAAATTTTCTACATAGTTCCAATTTTTTGTGTCGCTTCCAGTATTTGCTAGTCAGCAAATTTTTCTTTCTTTTCCCTATCTGAATTTCTAATTAGGCATCTTGTAAAAAAGTCAAAGTCGAATTAACTGACCTGATAAGCCTACCTGACCTGTATAGGTTTTAATAACCTGACAGTTGTGGAATTTTGTACTTAAAATCATGAGTTCGTTTGTAATTTTTTTTGAGTTTTTTCCATCATCCTGGGACCACAAGTCTTTCATAAAAAGAATTTGACCAATGCCGTTAACAATCCTCCGAATTCTCGAGAATTCCTGCCAGGCACAATTTAGAAATTGTATAAAAAAATCTTTTGTAATTTTGTAAAGTCACGACGCATGATGTGTACACTGCTTATGTATATATAAACTAGATCTAATTTATTTATTTACTGTAAAATGTATTTTGTATTACAAAAATGGATAAATGAAAAAGAATCCATATAAAACCCACGCGTCTTTCAAAACTAGTTTTAAGAAGTACTCATCGCAGTACGCTAAACATAGGTTAATGTGTGTTATTGTATTTCATATTTTTGGCTATAAGATTGGTATCAAGTAATAATAAAAATTAACGGAATAATGTGACATTTGAACTTGTGCATTATTTGATCATTTTTCTGCATTAAAAATCACACTGAATGCCACCTGGCTTTTAAAGACATTATCTGCTCACCAACCACCCCATATCTCCACAATAGAAGAAAGCACTTATGGAATATATGAGTCATCATCAGGCCTGTGTGTTTTTTTGACGAGCATTTTCTACGACGGGCGGGCTTATAAGCATAAATCTCACATCCATTTGCATTTTGTCCATTTTGAAGAGAGATGGAAATGATGATGGTTATGCGAGCGCAATAATAAAGTCATTTCGTTGCTTGCTCAATTTTTAGGTATTTTGTCGACAGACGAAGAGTTCGTGTAATACATACAACACACAAGAAAAAAATCATATAACTTGTATACATAACTTTCAAGATGTTTATATGTATGCATTCATTCCAACGCCACTCGAGCCAAACCGCCAATGTTATCCTCATCTACTCTCTGAGACGACAATCAAAAAAAAGGAGAGAGAGAATTTGACTCTGATTGAGGCTAAGGGATAAGCTAAATCTTGCGTTTTACAGATGCAAATTGAGGATATTTTTGTTGTGTGCATTTGCTGCAAAAAGTGGGTGTGCAAAGATAATGTGCTCTTGTTTCTGGGGTTTTGACTGAGTAGATTTTTTCTTTTCCGGGTAGGAAGAACTTTGTAAGGTTGTTTCGGTTTTAACATTTACTTGTTGACACTCAACACATTGTTTTTGAATTCATCGACAAGCATCCTTGGTTGAAATTGTAAGTTGGATTAATAATTATATTAACGCGGAAGGTGATTAAATTTAAGTCAAAACTTATTTTGTCACATGTTGTGAAATGCAAATGTTGAATGTCACTACAAATTACTTGTGCTATTCTTTGTCATCTTGTAGTGAACTAATTTTGTTATGCATCAATTCGCAATGTTTGCATTTTAATAATTTTTTAGTGAGAACGATGACCAAGAAGAACAAAAGGATTAAGGGAAAGGGAAGTAAGACAGTATCATCAGCCCCTCTGGCAGAAATAACTATTCAACAAACAGAAGAAGAATCAACAAAGCCGAACCTTAAAGAGGAGGCTGCGAAAGAATTGAATGAAGATGACGACAAGCCAAATGAAAACTCGGAAAATGTGCACTCGGTCAGCACTGGAAAAAAGTTAACTGACGAAGAAATTGTTGGTATTGGATTGAAGCACTACAGAAAAAGTTTGAAAGCAGAAGCGAGCAAGAATAATGATGACAACACTGGCTCAACCACGTCATCGCGCCAGTCTGATGAACGGAAGGAGTACTCTCGGAGGCGAACCGAGCGTTCGGTTGTTGCAAATGGTTTGTGAGAAAAATTAAATTGAATGAAAATGCATATCATGCTGCGAATTATGTTTTTAATTTTAAAAAAACCGTTAGGTCCTCCGGTAGTAATAAGCAAACCGTCGTCGTCTTTCAACGGTGAGGCAAGAAAAAGTCGCGTAAACAAAGGTAAGTCATCAAGATGCATATTATGCGTTTAAGTAATAATTTGTTTAAGACCTACGTGTACATAATAATTTCGTACTACAGGAACCCAACCAGTGATCATCAATCTGACGGCCAACACGAGCAAAGCTGACGTAACTTACGACGCTAACGATCCGATGCTACCTGACGATATCCGGAACGTCATGGTCCCGCATGTAACCAACGCACAAACTTTCCTGGAAAAACACCCACCCGCCGGAGGACCAAATTCGGGAAATGAGGTTATGAACCAGATGGCGATGAACAGTTTCAAAAACCAACTCGACAATTTGAAGGAGGGAGGAGCCTACGAGCAAATATTCGAAGATGATACAGTTAAGGTTGCTGGATTGTGTCCTAGTCAGTCGGGTACAGTACCAATGCAAATTAATTATTGGGTTTTCTTTAATAAAACACAATTTTGGATTAAATTGAGCTTTTTGAACGGTACTCATGGTTGACATTTGAACTATAAATTGTGGATTATACACAGGAATCAACAACGGTAAAAAAGCGACGAAGGAATTCAAGGAAATAGTAAGCAAGCATCAGATTGAAAAAATTCTGGTATGAGAATAGTATAACTAATAACTTTTAAAGTTACGCTTAATTATTTATTAGTTTAAATTACAGGAAGCTGTTAAAACCACGGTGGACCGAAAGCCATACTGCTTTGGCAGGGAATGCAAGAAACGAGCTACTGTCGCTTGTCCCGCTTGTAACAAAGTCAGATTTTGCACTGCGAAACACCAGAAGTTATTCATGAAGGAGCATGAGAGTGAATGCATACCGTAAGTTGTTTGAATATTAGTTAGCTATTTGATCAGAGTATTCAGAGTGCCAACGAAACCGGAAAATTTAATTTTGTGGCGTGTATTCAGAGTGAGGTTCAGCGAGAAGTCAGACATCGGGAAATACGCTATCGCCGCTCGAGATTTGCCAGAGACAGGAGAAGTAGTGTTTTCAGACAAAGCGTTAGTTACACTCCCACTTAATCCAAACTTGCACTATGATGGAAACTACATTTGCGGAGACGCTAGGAAGTTTCCTACATCGTACTGCGTTCAGTGCTTCACTAATTTTGAGGCTTCAGCTAGCGACCGGATCGGGATATGTCCGTGTGGGTGTCAGCTACCCGTGTGCAAGGTGCCTTGTAACCCTTCACCTGTAAGACCAATAATTAAACTAATAACAACTTGTTTGTATTATATTGCCATACTAATCAATCAGATCGGTTTGGTAAAGCAATCTTCAGCACATATCCACTCAGAATGTGAATGCAAGAGCCTCAGCAGTGCGTACAAGAAAGGGATTTCAAGGAAAAATCTCGTCATTGTTGACCACGGTGTGGTGTCTCTGATACGGTGCTTGTCAGTGCCCCTCTCTGCTTCAAGCGACAAGTACATTCGGCAGAAACTTGCTCAAATGAATAGATTTATCAAAGCACCTGAGAAAACTAAGCTTTTCGACTCTAAGATGGAACTGTTGAGGAAACATATTGGGATGGACTGCGGCATTGGGGTTGAGGAGGTGTTCAAAATTGACTTGGCAATTCAGAGATTCGGGAGGAACTTTGGTCCTGGGTTGTTGACGGCGTGTGATGAGACTGTTCCAGTTTCGATTCCTGCAAGGTTGCTGCTTATCATTTCATTTTCATTAGATTTGATTCGTTCATCGTTCATTACTTACACAACGGTTTGTTTCAGGTACATGAAGTGCGTGTTCCAAGATGTCAGTTACTTCCAGCACAGCTGCCTCCCGAACTGCGTGCTAGTGTATAAACCAGAGTTTGAAGTGCTAGTGAGAACCCAGCGCGATTTAAAGAAAGGTGAGATGCTGACTGTAAGTTATGACGACAAGTGTCTGTTGTACCCGACGTGGAAGCGACGCCAGCACTTGCTCCAGGAGTTTGGGTTCAGTTGCAAATGCAAACGGTGCACCTCACAGTCAGAGCTGGACACTTACTTTTCTGCTTTCCCCTGCTCTCAAGTATCTTGCAACGACAAGAGGAAGAAGGCTGGGTACATTGTCTCTGAGAACCCACTGGACAAAAGGAGTGACTGGGTCTGTCATGGATGTAGTAGCAAGAAAAAAATCAATCACATGAGAGTCGAGCATCTTGTTATGATCCTTGATAAGGAGCTTACGCAGCAAAAAGATGCTTTGGGTTTGTGGCAGAAAATTGTGTCGCTCGTTGAAGATAAGTATTTGCATTGGAATCACTTCCTCGTTTTTAACGCTTGTCTCAATTTTTTCCGGATAATGTGGGAACAGTTGTGTAAAGGGAACCTTAAATTGATGAATGCGTACTCGTGTGAGAGGGGCTTGCAGTTCCTTCGGGGTGCGGATACAGTACTCAACTTGGTTAAAAAATTTATTCCTTTCGGGTATCCGATTGATTTGGGTAAGGGTTTTTCTTGTCGATCGCTTTTTGTATATGATTATAATTCGTAAACAATTACGCTGAAGGCCTACTTTGACTTGATTGCAGTGCTCCCTATGCGGATCGCTTCAGTAATTAAAATGCGAGAACTCACCGATGGAATATTGGCTGAGAGCATCAGCGTTGACAAAGTGGATGATGTGATTAAGGATCTGTATGGTCGACTAGTTTGTAATACTAATGCAGTGCCTTTATACCGAATTCCGCTAGCTAGAGGACGCAATAACTCTTCCTGGGAAGAAAATCTAAACATCATTGAACTGAAAGCCTTGACTGAACTACTGGATAGCCTAATTCCAATGTACGGTAATGCGCTTGAGAGGCTGGAAGGTGAATTTCCATGCTTAATGTCAATGTACAAGTGTAAAGTTACGAAGGATCCTTTCACGTGTGGATCCATTCGGAGGAACGAACAAAGCTGTTGCTTTCCTTGGGCGATGAGTGTGTGAATATGTTTCATTAGTGTACTAGTCGTGTGATTCCGTTTTTTACGTATATGATTGTTTAGATTCATTTTTATGGTGACGTTGTAATAAAATAGTAATAATTTCGGAAATCATTTTATTTATTTTCAATGCTTATTATATCCCATTACAAATCTTTGTCCTCTGCGATTCGCTGGCGGATTTTTCGAACCATTTCTTCATCCTTCACCAAGTGAATGTCCTTGATTGGCTGCCGATTAGTACATCCCGGGTACGGACACCTGAGATAATTCGAGTTAATATACTTGTTACTGACTTGAATATTAAATGTAAGCTTCAACATCTCACAAACGTACTTTGTTTTGCCCCTTGAAGTGATGAGCAAATTCATCATTGGCTCATACTCGTACACATGTCCACACATCTTGTTGACAAATGGATTGACGAAAGTTTTCTTCGTAAGTGGGTCAGTTGTAGGTATGTATTCCGTCAGAGCCTCGAGACCTTCAGAATGACGACTGTTAGTAGAACTAGTTTTCTGGATGACTCGAGCTGATGTGTTTGGAACTTGTTTTTCTCGGGGCTCCTGCTGGCCGCTTTCTGTTAAGTTGTAATTAAAATTAATAATCCGCATATGCATTGGTTAATTGAATGCACGCGTACATACGTACCTGCCACACACTGGTTTAATTTCTGCATGAAGCGCTGGTAAGTTTTGTTCTGAACTACCTCCTTTCGTCCAATTTTCTTGAATTGAGTTTCTGCCTGCTTCGTTGCTGACTGTCATTGTACAAAAAATCGAAAGATACAAATGATTAGCAAGTTATAAAAAAATGTATTGCGGATCGAAAGATATGTTTTACGCATTATACAAGTAAAAAAATATGTTCATAAACCTAACCTCCTCCAGTTCCCCCAAAAGACTGAAAAACTGAGCGTCGTTCTTTTCCTGTCTGACCAACTCTTCAATATCCAACTCATCGTAAGCTGTAGACACCGCACCAGGAACAACAGGCAGCTTCACTTGAGTCTCGATAATTTCCTCAGCGACCTTCGCGTAGCGCTGGAACAATTTGCTTTGTTCTTCCCCTTATGAAATAAATTGATAAACAACTATATTCAATTTCAACTAGAAAATCACGCACAATTTTCCTACCTTCAACCAGCGGCAAAATCTCAACAGCACACTTCTCAATCATATTGAAAATATCCTGAACTTCATCAACGACCCCATACACCTCTCTCATTTCCTGTTCGAAATACGAATCCATCACGGAAGCATCATTCCGTTTTTGATTCTTCGTCTTCTTTCCAAGTTGACCTCTTTGACGACGAGTTAGATCTTGAAGAAACGTTTTGTTACCAGCTCCTCCACGTTGCTCGTTGTTATCTTCTTCTGCTTCGGGTTCACTTCCGTTCTCATCCTCGTTTAAATCTCCTTCATCTGCAATCGTTTCGGCTTCACTTTGTTCGTCGTCGTCTTCTTCTTCTGGTGGTGGTGGTGGAATCTGTTTTTTTTGTCTTCGGTTTGGCATGATGATTGTGTCGTACGATTTTAGGTAGTAAAATCCAAAATCAGTAAACAAAATATATTTCACTCACTTATCAACTGGTTACGTTATGTAAGTTGAGTGCTGATTGTTATTTGCCTTTCTCAGCGGATATGACTTGCAATATAACCTTTTGAGTATAATTAATAGACTGATCTCTGCGTATTCGCAAAATCACTAACTACGTACTGACATTCAACTAACTTTTGCGTGAAAGAAGTTTGACAATTGGATACAACAATTAAAAGAAAAGCAACAAAAACCTACACTAAAATAACCTCTAGATCGACTCGAGCGAAAGAGATGCCATAATCTCACTCACACCGTCAACAGTCACAACATCTCTCACTATAACACAAACAAGCACGAATTCTCCTCCAACGAAAGTACACACATTTCTAGCGTCTACGTCTACTATAAAACGAATTACGAATACGAATTACATAATATTTAGTTGATATTGTCGATCACACTGGCGGATGAGTTACTCGAGCATATTTGAAAGCTAACAAAAGACACAGCTCTCTTGATTGTAAAATGTAAATGCACTGGATTTCGAAATTCTTTCTCTAATGCATAATGCAATATAGTAGTATATAGCTAATAGCTGCACATCAGATGATAGTCTTGGCTCCGGCTCCTTTTAATCAATTCAAAATGTTAAATTCAAATCTCAAAAGAATTAAACAACCCTACGCAAATATATCGCCGACATGAATCATTTAATAACCCTCTTCAGTGAATCGTATTTTTTTGCAGGGATGCATCTAGTAATCTCAAATACAGGTTTAGGATGAGTCACAATAGAAGTAAGGATTTATGTAAATTGCGTGCAATGAATGCAGATTATAGATAAGTGCATGAAATATGTAAATAAATGAGCAGAATTGATCGGTTAATAATGAATTTCATGTAGGACATTTATTTTGACATAAGAACTATTAAGACCGTCACAATTTCGAAAAATCATTCGCTCAGTAATATATAGTAAATGAAGTTCAACTTCAAACAGAAGTAAGTTGATTTTTGCCACTTCTACAAACGAACTAAATAACAGTTTTTCATTACTCAACATTGTTATATTTCCGTAACAAATCATGTGTTCGCAAAAATAAAGTTCAAGGCAAAATTATCCTAAAAACTAAATAACAATTAGGATACATAAGCTAACCAGACAAACACGCAGAGAGCCGAGCAGGTAGTTAAGAACTAGATATTTGAATTAAGTTTATAAGTATGGGCAAAATTCAAGTATAATAATAATCACATCAATGCAGTCTTCCACAAATTACCTAAGTTTATGAGATATATATATGAGATTGAATCTAGGTCTCTGAATTATTGTAAAGAAATAATGCCAACATAATTTAGTAGAGATTACTAGAGCCAACAGCGAACAAAATTATTACAGAAAATACCCAATGATAACAAACAAACAAAAGAAAACACTAAGCAGTCCTGTCATATACCTAGTGTCAAAGAAGCAGCAAATTCAAAATAGAACACAACATACTAGTGTTAAAAAGACTAACGTAAACAAGTCAATTTTATTTCACAAGTGTAGTCTTGATAATTAATGAAATGAATAGTCAAATAACAGGTCCCACTAATTCCACAGAGGATCGGTATACTCATGAGGCTTCCCTTCCAGCAGACTCTCGTTGATCCTAAACTCAGCTTGAATAAACTCCCAGTTCAAGTAGTTGAAGTACTTGTATGTTCCTGATTGCCAATGCACGCCCCCATCTTCGTGTTCGCTCACCACCGGGGTAAGCCAAACTCGGAGGATTTTATGGAACCTCCACCCTCTTCGGTATAACTCACCCGCTGCCAGAATCTGCAGAGCGTCTCCAAACATCGTGTAAAATATGTAGATCAATGTATCGAACACGAAACTTGCCAACATTGCCTTTCTAAATCGTAGAGATGTCCTGTAAGTTAAATAAATTATTACCTTTATGATTGCTCAACTTGAACTTACATAAATTACTTAGATGTGATACAAGTGAATGTACCTCCACATCTCAGCCCCTTGCCAATCCCCTAAGTTAAAGTGGTACGGCAGATTGTATTCCTCAAACGACTTGGTAACCTCAACATCAGAGAAATCAGCGGAGTAGTTACGGTCAGCCAAAGGTCCAGCGAAAGTAGGAATGATAGGCCCAATGGTATCCAAATTCTTGAACATTTTGTGCAAGTTGAACCCCATGATAGTGATAAACCCCATAGGATTGTCATCAATCCCTTCCCCGTTTACAAATCTGGCCAAACTCATAAGCCCACAAGGGCCAGCGCCTGAATCTGAATAGCAACTATTTTCAGTAGCGAAACCAGATTCAGAATGGTTCCTGGCACCAACATCATTGAAACTCAAGTCTAATATACTGTGCAGGGTGTGGTGCACTGAATTTAAAGATGTCTGCCCAGGAATTTTCAACATGCACTTCTTCATTTCAGTTATATCGGATCCAAGCAGATCGATGGGCCACGATACAACGGATTTTGGCAGTAGCCTGCGACTGCATATTTCCCTTGGATTGAATATATTCATGTCGTTCACGTTATAAACACTACGGATGTAATCCCCGCAATCAAAAAGACGAAATTCTTTCTCTCCAGGACGGACAAAGTTGATAATTGGTCGGGGGTCGGTGAACAGTCGACTATCAGTGTCAAAAATAACTTCGTCATTGAATTCTCTCGGAGTGTTAATTACGGGTGGAAGCTCTTGCACAAAAAAATGCTCTTCCTCGGGTGGAGCAGAGAAGAAGAATGGATCTGTTGGAATTGTCGGAAAATAAATCAGTACGGCGTAGCGTTAATATATATTAAATATTTTTGGCGTGATTTATTTACATTTCTCGTTGTCGGGAATATTTTCTATAGGCACAAAGTTGACATCGCCGACCTCCTCCAAATTATTGAAATCCTTATGAAATTGGCTAAGTCCCTGCCGTGCAGCCTCACAGAAATTTATTTGTCCATATTCAGAGTTCACGTACGGAATTTCTTGGCAACTCATATCCCACTGAGGTCTCATTTGCAGTTCTGAAGGGATCTCCTGTTTGAGTTGGACTGGCATCATCATGGACATGACCATTGGGTTTCCTAGGATGGGATGGTGTGAAACCATACTCGGATCGCCGTTCATCTGGTCTTCGTGGGTTGCTTCCTCTGCATTCGGATCTGGATTTGGGGAAATGCAAGTTTCCTTTCGATTATTCCAAGTAGTATTAGGATCAGTGGCTCTGGAGGAAATAATGGAAATTGTATCATGAATACGAGGAAGCCCAGTTTACAATGTTAGATGATCAGTTTAGTTGATAGCATGCAGTGAAACTGCTTACTGGTTAGAAGGAGGACACGGAATGTTATTGTTGCATTGAATTGGTATTTGAGTAGGTCTCTTTCTGCGGAACCCTCCGTTGTACGGACTCTCGAACTGGATAAAGTGCTGTGGGTAAGGGTGAAAAGACTGCTGGTCCATGTACTGGTTGTTACAAATTATTTTGGGAGTAGTAGGAGAGTTTCTAGGCGAAGGACGGTTTGGACTAGTTGGAAAGCCAGCACCCTGCCATTCGCCAGAGTTCCTGCTCGAATTCATCTGACCTGGAGATCTATCTGGTAATTTCCCCATGTTATTCGGAGGCGACGCAAATTTACAATTTTGTTGTTGTTGGTAGTTCTGATTATAAAATGTGACTTCTTGTTGTCGCTGGAAAGACTGGTCTGTAGTAGGGTGATAGCTGCTACTCCGATTTACTACAGGCTGGCGCTTTCGTTCCTCGACAAACCCCGGAGGGTAGTGCCATCGTGAACCAGACCCGTTCTGGAAGTGATTAGCTCGTGGTGACTGCTTGTTGCTGTTGTGTCCATTTGGGCTACGGTTTACATTATTCCCAGACTGGTTTTGGTACTGGAAACCTGGTCGTTTTGGCATGAAGAATCCAGGACTAAAGTCTTCCATCTTTACAGATCTTCTGTTTTGTTGCGGCTTGTGCTTTTCTGTTAATTTAGGATTTGAATTGAATTTATACATATCGGCTCTTTAAATTATTTCATTAATTGTGTAGGTGGATCGTATGACGTATGACAGCTAAATCAACATGTGGGATTTCAAGTGTCTGGAACAATAACCTTCGACTCACAACTCAACACTCAACTATGCAAGCAAGTTTGAAATTACGACAGCTCCAGTCAGTTTATGGCGATTAAAAAAACCTTTCTTCAGTTACTCTAGCTTATTAATATCTAATGAATATTGACGATTAGATACAGCAATCAAGTCAACAGTGAACTATAACTAAATTCATGTTGCTCGTCCTCAACAACACCCAAAAATTTATTTTAAAATGTTAATTGACTAATTATAGTTCTGCCCTCACCTGTTCGCATCAATACTCATTACAGTCAGTCTAACGACTGAGTACCAACTAAATTATAATAAAAATTCGAACTGTCAAAACAACGCAAAACTCAAGTTCTGTTCTTGCACAAGTTGGATCAGAGAAGTCGTTCTTCACACGTGAACAAAGGCATTCCTATTTCCTACTTACCGATGTTTGTCATATAAACAGTGAAAGAACAACGCCAACACAACGTTTTGCTGTGCGAATTGCATTGAGTGAGGTACGTAATTATGGCGTAGTAGTATCAGTTTTTTCCTGAAATATCCCGCACATTTAAATTTTTTGGTGGTGAAATGCATAATGAATATAATGACTATACAAGGAAAAGCCCCGCATGTTTAGATAAACAGTTGTAAAAAAAGACCCACTCATTTCTTAATAAGAATGGGCTGGTATTCGTCAAACAACAATGTTCACAATTTAGCTGATTTGTATGCGTGAGGGCATGATGACGTATTTCCCGACTGCCACGAGTCCACCCATTGAAAGCATCACACAATTAAATCGAATCAATAAAAAAAGATGCGTAATGTAGCATGATTTGCATATGGAATCGAACAAGTGAAAAAAGGGGTATAGTGTGTGCAGTTAAACGCATATTTGTTGTTGGTGGTCGTGGTGGTGAAAATCGGAGAGAACAAAAAAAAAGTAAAAAGAGATGCATGTTTACAGTAAGGATTTTGTGAGAAGTCAGGAGTGGAGAGATAAAACGGAGATTTTTATTTTTTTACACAGGAAGGAAGCTCTTTGCATACAGATTTGATGAAAATGCATAAATGTGTATCCGTGCACCAACCACACGGATATGTATACGTATGTTCACGTTGAAATTTATGGTAATGGATGCATGCCACACCGGGGTTGACATTATGACACACACATGCATAAGAAAAGTACACACAAGTGAGTATAAAAACTGTAAAGTAATGAATGAAAATGATATGAACATTTTTTTACGGGGGTTCAAAGCTCGGTCTTGAAGGAATCTTGAGCGGATCATCGTCGAAAAAGAGTGTAACAGGGATCCCGGTGGAAATGTCAAAAGATTCTTCGAGAGAGCAAAAGCTCTTTTGAACAAAAAAAAATTTGGAATTAAACGGGCTGTAAACTTTTATGGGATTTGATACTTCCGTTCAGAAACCTTTTTTTCGAAATGGGTTTTTAAAAAAAGGATAGCTTTGTTATAAAACTTTTGCGTGGATATTGGCTGCACTTTATTCGTAATAAAAAGGAATATGTGTGATGTGAAAAGGGTTGAAATAATAAAAATACATTGTGAGTGCACCTTATATCCAGGATAATGGGAAGGGGTGTGGGGGTACGTTGTTATTATTGTTGTGTGGCCCTATGTTTGCATCTTTTTTTACGAGAGCGTGTATGACGCGTATATGAAAACTTGGAATCAGCACCCATGTCTCTTGTCCTTTCATTACACAGAGATTAGTCGAGTGCTCCACTTGAATCAGGAGTAAGTGTAAAAATTGTCATAATTTGAAATTTATGATGATAGTGGCGGTGTGGTGATGTTCGCAACGGAACACTCGGTGCGTGGGGTCTCGTTTAATTTTATTTTCTGGGTGATATTTATGACGCTTTTTAAACTTTTATATAAAATTTTGAACTTTTCATTGCACGGAACGTATTGTTCCGGAAAGATTTATGATTTTTTTAAGCATCGGGATAATAGATTTTTATGGAACTTTTGAACTCTGACACTGTATCTTTTTTCATTGTGCAGCATGAATTTATATCTCTGCAAGAATACAATCGATGATGGCATTTTGAACCGGCCGTTTAATGATTTTCATTAATCAACGTAATTACAGTAAACACATGATTTATATCGCAGTGACGCGAACATAGTCGACCTGCATTGTAGAGTCGTCTCCGTTCCAAGTAGGATACCAGGCGTTGCGAGCATTCCAAAAGTCAGCGAACGCATTGCCAGCATCATTTTTCCAAGGCTTGGCAGGTGTGACATTATCAGGAAAGTATCCGTTTGTACCTCCACTTGCCAAGTTGAGCGTGAGATAAAACTAAGGAAAAATCAATCACGAAAATTGACAGGTGACCACGAGATTAACAAGTAAGTATGATGCTGAGATTGTAAATTGAGTTGTGATAGTATGCAAATGTCACTCTACCGGTTGATCGAATGGTGCCATGAGTTTGTTATCTGCGTTCTCCCATGGATTTGGCACGTCGTTTGGAAAGCCACCCAACTCCCAAAAGCCTCCTGCTGGAGGAGTTACTGCTCCGAACTGTTGACCGTCAACGGAGAAACGGAGTTGGGCTGCCGAGATTTTACGATGACTTACATTATTTTAAATTCATTAATTTTTAAGTCAATAAATGCATGCTTACTCGGTGTCCACTCTAGTTCGTAGACGTGAAAGTCCCTATCGTACCCTTGGTCGATTGCACTGTTGCTCTCCCAATGGGCCTTTTCGTATCCGTTATAATTCCACTGAGGTCCGAAATGGAGAGTGCTGGAAACTTGTTCAGAGCCAATGTTCACACCTTGTGGGTTGAACAATTTCTTAATGAACACATTACTGGATAATTAATTCATATAAATTAATGTGATTTTAAAAAAAAAATAATTGTCTTACCTGGCCAGAGCCAGTCCCCTGCTGGAAGCTTAGCACGGACCGATACTTTTCCGTACGTGAACGAGAAGGAATTGGCTGTACGGAGACGGGCGGACATGATGGGGTTGATAACGTTTCCGCCTGCTCCAGCCCTTTCGCATCCATAGTAGGATGGGTTCGTGCATCTACAAAATTAGTTGCAAGTTGAGTGGATGTCAACAATATAATTAGGCTAATATGGTCATTTAAACTTACTCATCAGCGGGAGATCCTCCTAGAAGACTCAGAGTTCCTGTTTCCACAAAGTTTTCGCCATACTTGTCGTTTGTTAGAGTGGGCTTGATGTACAAGATTCCGTTTTTCGTGTAGCTGTTGACTCTGCTGTTGTGGTAAACTTGGAATTCCCAGTTCTGTGTTCATTTGATAAATTGTGTGAATAGTTTGGTACATTTGTAAGGATTTATGTGTATAAATATTTCAATGAATCAAGGTTAAAACCGTACACCCCCTCCAGACATGGTGATTTCATGCTGCCAGTTCTCAAGGTTGAGTTTATCAAAGTTATCCTCAAACATTATGTCCCCAGGAGCGTACGTGGCTCCTTTGCTGGAGGTGGAAATGGAGACATCTGGATTTGCAAATTTTCATAAAGTTTAGCAATATAAAATCTTTGAATAGTGTAATTTTAAATAAAACGAAAATTATTACTTTGAACGGAAAATGAAGATCCAACTACTCCGAGTAGGAGTAGCGACACCAAGTGCGTAAATCGAGCCATTATTAACAATAACACACAACTGAGCTGTAGTATTTCAAAAGCAGTACTGACACAGACAAGCAGTTGCAATTGAGACCTATTTATTTCCAAACAAGTAATCAATAATCTACATGTTGGCAGGTGTCAATCTGCATATATATTGTTTTTTTATCCTGTGACAGCGAACAAAATTTAACTGAAATCGCAATCCTCCACATTTTTACACACTCACATTTGTGATAATGGCACTTTGCTCTATTTTAAGTGATTTCATGTGAGTATTTTGAGGCTTTTCAAGTGCTAATTATTAATGAATTACATGAGTAAATTCAGGCGTGTATTCCAAATCTGTGAATAGTCAAACAAAATGTGAATTCATGCTCTCAGCAACAAGCTTATCGTTTATAATACCGAGAATCAATTTTAGCAACACGCTCTTACGTAACATTGCATTGTTGACGATATCGCATCGTGCTTAGAAACACTACGGAGTCTAAAAGTGTGACACAAGCCTCTGCACAAATATTCCCATACGAGGTTGTGTCAGTGTACACAGTATTTACTGGACGAACATCCCCGAAAAACAAACAGAAAAAAGACATCAGCGAGCAGCAGCATAATTTTCTAGATGATCTGATGATGATGCTCGCCAATAACCAATGAATACGGAATGATTCCCACAAGGTGCACGTGACCTCTGCGGAGTGATTAGTATGTAGAGTCGGATTAGTTCACATTATACTGTACCCCTTTATCTTCTCCGTTGTTTTTCTTGTGTAATTGGACACCCATCTCAAATGACAGGTTCGGAATTGAAACCGTGATCTGCGCACGCCGTTAACACAACATACGGATCAGATCTGACATGTGATGAGATTTTAAGTAACGAAACGATAAAATATATGAGATGATGATGACTCAGAAGAACTTGTGTCGTCGGGTTTTTTGAGTTTTACAACAACTGAGAACATGGTTTGAAAATCCGGTGTCAACCAGTCGATCGTGATCATATAATCCGTTCATACATGTGTGGTGGCATTGTTTGTGGAAAGTACCACCCACTTATTTTTTACTCATTTTCTCTCATCGGTCATCATCATCATGATTGACAAAACATGAAAATCGGGTTGTAAATGGTTTTTTAAACAGCTTTGATTTTTCTTTGTGTAATACATCCGATGATGTGTGGTTGGATTTTTACTAAACACATCAAAGTAAACAGTGGGCAGGAGCGACGTGTGTCGAGGATTTGTGGAGAAATGTTTTTTTGAGCGAACATCAATGTTTATAAAAAGCCTTTTTTGATTGGGTTCATTTGATTTGATTGCGTTGTTTCGGAAATCACTTGGATTTATATAAATGAAGCGTGGAAAGTGCATCGCTTTTTGATACTTGATACTGCACATATTTTTTTTAGCATGGAGCCTACTTCTTTTTAGCGAAACCAAGAAAGAAATCATCCCATTATTTTCCTCAAGTATAGCATCATTACTAACTTGATCGTTATTACGAGAGGTCGACGAAGGAGTAGTGAGTATATCCAAGATTACTCCACTACTGCACCACTCATCCGAGTGAAGTGAAGCAGGGAAAGAAGTACACATGTAAAGTATTTACATACATCAACGACAGTAACAATTTACATTAGAACAAGCTCTGGGCTATGTACAGTCAGAGAGCTCCTTGTTGAAAGCGTTCAAGCTGAAAGAATTATTTTCACAAGTATTCGTAAGAGCCTACCCCATTTTCCCTAGTAAAAGTGGACCAGAATTGGTTTGTTCTCTTAAAATGAGGGAGATTCTCCCTCTATTATCCGTTCCTTGGTGTGTGTGTGCGTACACTTCACTTCTTGAAAATAAAAACGACGACATGACGAGACGACGTGGGTTCACTCGTTCTCTTCAAAATATCTTGTGTATTGTCAGTTTTGTCAATAATAATGGTCTGAGATGGGCTAGCTGCCGTGCGTGTGCGGATGCATATGCCCGTAATTTTAGTTGTTCGTAGTAAGAAGTATGCATGCACACACAACTCATTGTTCATCTCTATTTTCCTTCGGTGAGCAATATTTTGGGCTTTTCTGTCTGTATTTTTGGTACCTCTATCTCGAACCCTTGACGATCATGATGCTACGCAGATAACAAACCTACTTTTGTTGGAAATAAAGAAAGGAAAAAAAAAAATTTTTTTGTCCGAGAGTGGATGATGCACACAGAGAACGAGTGGTGGTGGTGAGATGATTGACTGTGCTAGTTTCGCTTATTTCGCTACAAGGAGAGAAAAAAGTATGAGATGAGCTTATCATCCACTTCACAGCAGGGAGAACTCTGGAAATAAAAAAATATATGCTCAAGTGTGTATTCAATCTTCACAAAATGGAAATGAGCATGTCATTTTGGAAACATATTTTCTTCAGAGGACGTAATTTGCTTATTTTTTATAACGTTTCAATAGTCTCGGAAATGGAGAAGTTTTATGGGGTAGTTTGGAAAATGTAGGAATTCCAAAGTTGACATTTTTCTCATTTCTCGTGTCACTTGAGGAACGGGGTTTTGGGGTTGGAAGCAACTATCTTTTTAGAGAAACAATGTAATATTGTCAGGCGGCATACATCTCCATCAGCAGTGTTAAGTACGTTTCACCAGTACTTATTATTCACGCTAGCTGTTTAACGACAGGCGTTATGTCAAAACATCGGATAATGAGGTGGCTCGGGTCGGTTTCGACGGGGATTTATGAGATGCTTGGTCAGAGTGGACTGTGCACTCGAGTAAAACTTGGCAGTGATTTCAACAGCGGTTGACGATAGGACGTATTTTTCCGCGGAATTTCAAAATGTTATGACGACAGGGGATTCTGCGTGTAGTAAACAAAATGCTTGGAATTTTCGAAAATTGGTGAGCTCGCTCGTAGAAACATTATTCATCTTTGGCGTAGTAGAACATTTAAGTTTTCACTTCAAAATGAGGCTATTCAACGGAGATCGAGTTTGCTACAAAAACGAGAGACCTCTAAATCTCAGATTTGGTCGCATCCTAGAGTATCTGGAAGAATCTCAGAATACTTCTGCAAACACGAGCTTCACAGATAACTCCTTCGATAATAGGTCACTTGGTTTACACCCAGATTTGGATTCGCCAAGATTAAAGGTCGCAAGGAGATCCGAACCGTTCTTCATTAATAATGATGGGGCTAATAAACTGCCGGAAAAGGTACAGCGGTATATTGTATGGGACAATAATGAGGGGGAAACTGAAGTCACGGAAGAGGACATTTTATTTTACAAGGTATACTACACACTGATGAATTCTCGCATTTCATTTTCATTCATTTTGCGTAAAGAACGAGATGGTTTGTAGGTTGTCGATAGAAAATTCATCACTGGGCAAAATGTGTATCGTAATGGAAGCCGTGGAAAAGTCGTTGATGTCATTCCAGTAGCTGCAGTTCGGGTTGTGGATAACGGCGATGGTAGGAAATGTGGGATCAAGTCAAGTGTGATTCCAAATGTGAAAATATCTGACCTCCGACCAGTCACAGTAATATGATAAATTTAAATATTTTTAAAAAAATTCGCCTAGAAAAATGCACAACTCGAATTTCCTCTGTAGCCCCTTTTCTCCGGAGTCAACATAGAATTCGCAGGATGGATTGGTCAAATCTGTGACGTGAAACGTCGAGCTATAATAAATCTTGAAGGAACATCTCACGTATCTAGAACATTCATAGACTCCACCACAACCCGCAATTCCACGTTATCGTCCACAGAATTCGCAAAAAATACACCACGATCACCCACCAAATCATTTGTGTATCCGTACATGCCTTGGTCAGACTTGCCGTATAAAGGATTCTCAGAAAAAATATGCTCTTCTCGGGCAAAGCAATTCCGCCAGGAAGAAGAATTAGACAAGGAAAATAACCCTGCCCATTGCTCAACATCCTTAAAGCCCAGTGACTCGACAAAAACATCTGCAATGGTTACACTAGGCGATGAGTTCATCACGTCCACAGCGGAAAACGTCTTGGTACGTTTTTTACTGTAATTTATGTGCAAAATCTACAATCAACAGATTGGCTCGAGCAAAAGACAATTTTCGTTTTGTGTACAGATTGTAAGCATAACAGTTCGATGGACTGGAAGACTGCCAGCGTATTTAATTAAACCGACGGGGAAGGAGCATCCGAATGAAGAGACACCACCGAGCAAGCTCTCTGAACAAGATTTAAGCCTTGTCCGTCCTCTCTACACACATCCGGCAATGTACTTTGACAAGAAAGGACTTTGCCTTTACACTATAAAGAAGAAGACTAATGAATCCAGCAATGAAATCATTCCGGAGAGGAAATGGGCATCCGAGTTGTACTCAAACTTGGGTAAGGAGCAAAGTGAAAGTGGAAAGGATGATCGTCAAATTGTGCCTGAGTCTGGTTGTGCTCCTTCTCAAGAAAAGGATTGTGAGGGTGGTAAGAAAAGAAAGTGGTGTGGTGATGATGAGGTAAAAAGAAGTAAAAATAGGAGGAAGATACAAGAGTATGCAATTTCGTTCTTTTTTATCCTATGGATTCGTTTTTTTTTGGTGTAGGATAAAGATGTTATTGTGTGTAAACACTTTGTCCGGCACAAGTACAAAGTGATTTGGGAAGGCGAGCGAAAAAATTACTTTTCTCCAAGAGATGCCGGCTACTATTTTGGGAATCAACTGGAGCCTGACTTGAAGCAGGAGCATAAACTCTGCTTGGGATTAATTCACAGCCATTTGTATGTAGTGGCGAGGAAAGGATCTTGGATGGATGGACGGTGGGACTATGGAGTTGTTATTGAGAAACCGAATGACAGTGAGTTATTTCCTGGTATATAAATGTTCTGCTTTCTATACCTAAAAACGGATAGTTCACTCGTGTGTTTCAATCTACACAGCTTCGGTGGTCGTTGAATGGTTTAATATCTGCTCAGATGGAAGTGTATCCACTGCTCGGATCTTGAAATGCGAGTTGTGTGAAATCGACAAGCATCCTACTTTTAATGAGCTGCATGAAGGGAGAATCGTGATGAGAGCTGAGAATGCCAAATGGGAGATGTGCAAGCATTTTAGATTTGGGACTGTTGTCTCCGTTCACCGATTTTCTTTGGGACAGGTAGGTTTTTATTTATTTATATGAATAGTGGTGTGTGTGTGCAGCATTGTAAATGTTTTGTCCGTCTCCCCAGATTTCTGTACACAGTCCAGTGCACGAGCAAGTGTTGGAGCTGTGGCCACATATGTTGCAAGTATTTGAAGGGATGACCGTTCAAGAACTTATCACTCGTAAAGTTTTGGGTTCAAAGAAGGATGCTAGCCAAAATGGTAGCGAGAGGAAGGGTTTGCAATAATACGTGTGTGTTCAAAATTGTTCTGTATTCATTGTAATTTCTGAGAGAATTGAGTTTGAACGTGTATTATTATCACGAAATGTTTAAGAATTGGTGTTAACAAGCTAGTGCCTTTCTGGTATTTTGATTTTACTTATTTAGAGTGGCTCAAAATAAACGAACTTAGGATTAGATAAAGGTGTTGATGGCTTTTGAAAAGTATTTATAATAGCATTACACACTTCGTTGCTCTCACCACCACTTTGTGCACGTGTGCGTAATAAGGAAGAAGAAAAGGAAAAATAAAATATATATTAGCCTAATTTACAGGGCTAAGAAGTCTTAAGAGAAGGGATTAACCGCTCAATATTTCTTTTTGTCGCCTGTCCTAATCTAATGCATGACCCATATTCCACACCTTCACAAAGGTGTACTGTTGCGAGACTTTGTCATCGAACAATGCTTTGGACTTCATGTGAATGAAGTGTAATAAGAATAGTATTGTACAAAAGACGTAACAATAACAATTGACGACGTTCTCGTGCTATTATGACATGTGCATGGAGAGATTTCTCGCTGGGACTGCCCAACACACCCTCCCCCTGGTCATGAATGAATTGGACAAAAATGTTTCACACGCCGCCGGTTGGCCCAAATAAAATGGATGAATGAGCAGTAAAATTTTTATTTACTTCCAAGACAATTTAATGCCATCATACACCTGGAGAAACTAATGGATTAGTCAGTACCTATATAAATAAGCAGAAACTCGACCAACGTTCACTTCCACTTTGTCAATCTCCAAGTGTCCATCCCACTCCTCATTTTTTGATTTTATTAACGCGTTAAATTACAAGTCCGAAATCATGAGGACTTCTGCCAACTTGTTGTGTTTCCTGGGAATTTTCTCAGTGACTCAAGTCTGTTTCGGGGAAATTGAATACGACGATTCCCACCTCCGCAACCACCCTTTTTACTTTTCATTCACATCGCCCAAATCCCAGCAGTTCGACGAAGGAGTGTTCATTGGCCATCCAAACCACCACCCGTCTTACTACTCAAATAAGATATTCGGACCAAATTACCCAGGTCCTGCATACCAGTATGGAAGTAACCATTACGGTCTCCCTGATATGGGCCACAACGGGAGATTCCACAAGAAGCCCTTTCACTACAGCCCATCAGATTTTGCAAAGTTTGCACCACCTAAAGCCATCATGTCGACAACAGCAGACCTTCTAAATTACCGAGGGAAGCCGCTTGAGATGGCCATCCCGCAACGACATGGAAATACCATGCCGCAAAGACATGGAAATACCATGTACCATAAATTCGTTTCATCATCAATTAATCGGTTGATACCAAAACGTCACCAAACTATTTCGTTAAACAACTTCAACGGGATGCAAAACGGTCAGTTCAGTTACAACAGCAATAATTTGATGGGAGGAAACGTATATAATAGAAGCCCCTCCAAGCTGAAAAGTCACAACTCAACCGAGTACGATAGTGAGGACGAGGACGTGCTCGTGACCACTCACCCCTTCAACCCAGCACCCTCAGTGGTAGATGACCTCGACAGGTTTCAGATCGTGAAGCCAAGTCAATCAGTAGTCTCTCCATTTGACGGCGAACTGGACCAGATCCCAAAGCCAGATTTTACATTTGACAACGAAGACGAACTTGACGACATCATGAGCAACAGGATCGCGAATGGGAAGCACTACAGGGAGTTCAGATGTCCTGACGGAAGACATATCAAGGACGAATCGCTCGCCGAGGTGTATCCAGATCCTATGCAGTGTGACCAGTTTTATTACTGCAAGTTTGGGAGGGCGTACGTTTTCAAGTGTCCTGTTAACAACTTTTTCAATCCGGTTAGCAGGGCTTGTGAGGTTGATGAGGATTTCGCGTGTGCCATGAATCTCAAGAAAAAGAAGTAACGGGTTGTTCGGGGTATTATTTATTTGTAGCAATATATTATGTCAAGTTTGATGATTGATTTTATAATAAATCGTTAAGGATATATCTAAATACGTTAAAATTCATTTATTTATCAACAAGTCTTGAACCATCAATAT
>JAHZNA010003637.1:0-46192 GCA_027743935.1 Sinodicranocentrus sp. ZH6 | reverse complement strand
AATCGAATTCCTTCGAGGGAAGCTCAAATAAGGTATGATTAGAATTCATCACATTGGACACACTTGCACACTATAACACTCGCATAGTCAAAAGGAAGTAACTTAATACGCATAAGTAAAAAGATTTTTTTACGAAAGCAACTGCCAAGTAAAAATGCACGAGTAGTGAAAACACGAACGGATGTTGTATCAGATAAGGAATCCTAATGGAATGGAACTGTTCTTGGATGTTATAAGATTCCTTGTGTGTGTATGAATGTGTGCCTCTTGGAATTTGATGATGTACACTGTTGAGATTCCAATCGAAACTCAATCAAAAACGCCGGCACTTTGCCTTCTCCCTTCTTTCATCCTTCATCACGAGTTAATGAGCGAAAATGAAATGATTAGGAGGGAAACCGTTACATTTCATAAATATAAGGCTGCACATCAAACCCTGCCTACTTGATTTTATTGAGCTGGTATCTACATATTGCACGTTATAAGTATAAGTGGAAGGCGCAGCTGTGGGTTATAAGCATACCAAAAAGACTTTTGATTTGTTCTGTGTACATCTATAATGCTAATAACGTGCTACCTCAAGTGAACCAAATGCAATCAGCAATAAAACATCCTTCGCTTTCGAGTAAACTGACTGGTAAATAATCTTTACAGAAATTGAATGGCTTTTATTCATGTAGTGTGTTTATGCACATCACATAAAGATAATTTCATGTCATATTGTATTTCTTTCTTAAGAAGCTATAGATATATATTCCAAGTAGTGTGATATAATTTGTTTGCAATGGCGAATGTGCCACTTTTATAAGGTTACAAATATACCTATATTATTCATATCATACATTGAAACTGCAAATTGTAAATCACCATCCTGTCGTGTCAATCTCGTCTATAGAACGAACCCTATCATCAAGTCCACTATAACCCAGACATTATGCAAAGTAGACAAGTAGAAAATTTGTGCGAATTAAGTAGTGCCACAAATTTTGCATCATATTTCCAACTACATTTATACGGAGACAGTCCTCCTTGTGCCAAAATGAATTGAGAGCTTATATCCTTTTTGTCTATTAGAGAGAAGTCCTTTACTTTCCAACAAGTGGTGAGTAAACACTATACTTTCAAGAAAATGGGAAGGAGCTCCGAGATAAACCGCATACACAATTTGGTTCATTCTCGATTCAGTGTCATTTTACGCGTAACGTACCAATTTTGGTTTGACCACAGCTTCCTGTCAATAAATAGAATGGTATATGGACAAATGACAAGCTATTTTTTTAGTTTATAAACTAAATGACACTATTCAACGGTACAATTTATGTGTGAAATAATAGGATGGTTGGCCTTTGTTGAAATGCTAAATGAGAAGCGCGGAAGAGGGAAAATATAGCACTTTAATTTATTATTTACCAATGTCTGAGTTTAGCACTTGTAAATACTCATAATACTTATTTAATATGAGGGACATAATGTACATGGGCAATCATTTGTCCATCCGTCCATTCCCTCATCTCATGCTTGAAAAAAACGGAAGCCACATGCGTACGCTTTTATAAAAAGTAACATCTTGCTAACCTTGGTTTTGCGCCAGAGGAATATTTTAAGTGGTTTTCACACCACCACATAACCAAATCGCCCTTCTATCTATATGCTCCGCGTAACCCACAAAAAATTACCAATATTAGCCCTTGAAAAGTTCAAAATGCGGATGATATATTAAGTGGAAGGTATTACCTATGTATGTATGCGCTACACTACAGTATTTTCTCTTCTTTAACAGCAATAGCTGACAGAGTGGAGAATGAATGATGACGTTTTCAATTCACAACTTCGAAACCAAATTTCTTCTTTACACAAAACTGAAGGAGTGCATCAGGATATATAGTTTCCTATGTACATTATATTCATAATGGAATATCATATGAGATGATACAATGCTCACAATAAACTTTACGGAACTATTTACGATGAAAGAAACTCCCCCTCCCTCCGTTTTGACGCTTATACATTTCACAAAAAATGCTTGTAAATCCATCAAAATCGATTTTTGCTTTCATTTCATTCTTTTATCCATTTATTATGACCTCCATCAACATTTATTACCTCTATTGCAGCTATACAACATCTCAACGTTGGTAGCAAAACTCCGTTTGACGTACGTACTTGAATGGATTCTGCATACGAAAGTATAATCATAGGTACAAAGTTGCCGAGCAAGTTCATCATACAAAATATGTAGACTAACTACTTTACGGTATTGACAAAATTGTACACTGTGCTTTACCCCGAGAGACGATAATGATGAGAATAGACACAATACAGCATGGATTCATTACAAGGAAAAGCTAAGAGGAAATTGCATATTCTCGAAACACGGGTCAATACAAGGTTTCCATTTACTACAAGGAAGTATACGGAAGAAAAACACTCTGATGTTATGATTATCTTGAGTTGAGAGAGGGTAAACTTCATTTTATGACAAGATGCACAGAAGAAAAAAAATCCTCCCTTCATTTTTCATAAAAATGTACACGAAAAAAAAGTCAACCTCATAAAAATCCTACAGCTTGCTTTTGCTTATTACAGCCTTTCACCCTGCTTGTCTCCCTAGTAGATTTTTTTTCCTGCTCTCGTTTATAATGAACATTCATTGCAGGCTCTTAATACAATCTTGCTTGCTCTTTTCGATTTTTTCCTTTTTTCTTGCTTACTCTCACGAATTTTATGTATGTACATACCGTACACTTTGTTTACCAAAGATCTTTACAAGCAGGAAAAAACCCTTACTCGGTTTCGGCCCGGTTACTAGCTCTGGTTTCTTTTTTGAGAGAATAATATTTTTTCACAATATAAAAATGATGATGATCATGATTACTGCCATCATCATCATCGCTGATGATGATAAAGTTGAGTCTGTCTGTAATGTAATGCATGTAATATCCTGCGTGCACGAATACATACATACACTAGCATAATCCATTCATGATGCGTACACAATGAAGCAGATATATAGGGAATAGGGAAGACCCCGAAAACGGGATATGTCTGAATCTACATTTTTATAAGTTGCAAAACCAGAAAGCGAATAATGTAAATGTACAGTCGAGCACGAATGTGCTGATCTTGTTGATATAATAAAATAAGGAGAAAAACGCATTTCTTCGCTATTTACCCTGGGATTAGATTGCATCTTGTTCTTTTCTCTGAAATATATATATATATACAGCTTCTAATCCTCCTCCCTTGTTTTGTTTAGTAGAGTGCATATAATTCTCAAGGCTTGTGGGTGCATTTCCCTGTTATTTCACCGTCGGTGCTTACACAATCACTGAATTTCGAACAAAACTACGGATGCGGTGTGGTGATGCATACACAAGGCTGCACATTACTATCAGATCTTAAGACGCAACTGCATTTCTCTTTCCACCCCTGCGTTTCCATTTTTTTGGAGACGACATGGAATCTAGTACAGTGCGTCCCTCGTCATCTTCCAGTGTGTACTTTTCTTACTCCATCTTTTTTTTTTCTCCCCTTCTGCTCCTTCTCGGCTCATAAGCCATAAACGGATCGTTTCTTCAAGAAAACAAGGGTCGACGAAGAATGATACCAGGGAATAGGTTAAAGCTTGAGCCCAGCTGCTCCTGGTTTTCTCCCTTGTTGATAAAACTCATCTATACCGGCATCCAGGCAAGAAGACAGCGCACAGTAGAGTGAAACAACGAAATGCGTATAAAAGCTAATAAATATCTTGAACCTTTTATATCGGCTCACGACAGGAGCTGTTGTTTTGTTTCACGGTATACATTTATAGTGGTTGTTTTCTGATATGTCTATCATGATCTACGGCAGCAATTTCTATGCAGCACTTTCATTCCACCTTTGACCATTATCTGAAATGCGCCATATAAACACTGAAGAATGGTGAAGTCAAAGTCCAGCTAGGTAAACAAAACCAAATGCATCCAGTGCATCCCTTGTCTATTGAGCTACCCTCTTGGTGATTATGACTTTTTCAGAAAAAGTTTTCCGTAGCGTATACAAACCGGCAACTGACTGACTATTGTAGTATAGAATTATTTTTGGAGGTTAAATGAACATTGCAAAGGGAAAGATATATGGCTGGACAATAGAGTACATTAACAGCCGGACATTATATCCAATGGAACTGTTTCCAACGTCTCGCTCCCTCCTGTTTTTTGTTTCTCCTTATTCAAGTAGCTTGCTACCACATCACTAAATTAGCTTGTCATGAGAGTAACCACCGTCCATTTGTGAAGGGTGAATTAACGTGTTGCACCTCTGAATAACGACGAGGATAAAAGACCATTTCCTTGGACAGCTACTTTAGACACACAAAAATGTCTCAAGATGAAATCTATAGCCTTTTTCTCCCTTAAAATTTGGAGAAAATCGAAGAACAAATGTGTGTAATCAAGCGTGTCGGTGGGAGTAGGACGGAGTGATTAGAATACTTTATTTTATTTTTGAACCAGGTCCATCATGAACTTCCTGTGAATGGGGCTGCAATGCAACACAAATAACTACTCGATTGTGACACTAACAACACCACTACTCAATGAATTATGCATGCGCAACAAAATATATTTTTGTTTCATTGTGAACTCTTGTATAGGCCAACGGGGCAAGTATACGGTTCATTTTAAGTTGAAAAAAGCTATTGAGCATTCACCTTAAACAATTGTCGTTCCCCAATAAAAATTTTCCATTCAAGAGCTAAAGCTGTGTGGCGATAAGTACAAGGTGTAAACTTTAATTCTTCGAGGCTGCTCGTATTGTTGCCGCGGACGTTGAACATGTCACAAGAAAACCAACTTGAAAACACGCCCGACAAAATCGTGAATAAGCATTCAAAGGCAGGCCCGTTGCCCAATTTTGCATTTATTTTACTACTCTGTATCATCTATTTGGTTAAACAGTTTTGGGCAATTCTCAGAACTTGATACTTTATTTGACATGGCAGTCATAAAAATCCACTGCACTTATCTATGCAATGTAGTGGTAATAAAGGAATGCCATAAGCCCTTCCGACCGGCCCATCCCAATTCAAACAGAGATGAAAGCATAGCTTGTCACTTTTCATTCATTCATAAGTCTGCCGCTGAGTGAGAGAGTTCCTAAAATCCCAAAATAAGAGAGTACCCCAAAGTTTACGCACAGATAATGATAATAAACAGTGAAATGTAGGCTAGTTGACTGATAGCAACTAGAACATTCGATGGTCGGCAATGAAAAAAAGTGTCAGAAAGGTATTTCATCAGAACAAAATGCTAAGTACCCTGATTTTTTACGACTGTTTATGAAAGTCAAAAAACAAAATTCCTCCACTGGAGAGCTGTCACAGTGTGTGAGCATTAATGTCTATTCCTCATTTTTAAGGGTACAAACAACAACTCAAAGAAGTAGCCGGAGGATGCTGGTGGGCTAGAGGAGGTTTACACGAATACATAAAATTCTCTTCACTCATTTAATGCTGGTAAGTTGAAAAAAATGAAAAGGTATTTGCTGTTATATCACCACCGCCAAGTCTTGACGACACCATAGGTGTCCTTCTTCCACATTTGTTAAGGTTCCATTGAGAAAAACAACAAAACAAATTCCATCCTCCAAATTTGGCTCGGTAATCAACGCACCACACAGTTTAAAATGGGATTGAAACAAATTTTTTCCCTCTAACGGAACAACAAGCTGCTTAAGTAAGAACATTAATTTGGATTTATAGTTTGGCATGTTTCTCTATAAAGGTATAAAAGGTTTATCCGTGAACAGGATTACGCACACTGTAATGCAACATGTGTCCTGTGAAAAGTAACATATAAGCTTACCTCCAACCGCACAATCTATTTTACCTACATGTAATAAAAATGTGGACAAGAAGGAGTAAAGTTGCATCAGACTATCAGGATGAAATATCCCTACAACAAAGTCCGGAGAGAAGAGACCACATGATTTTGATGAAAAAGGCGAAAAACCCATGTTCAATTTTCTTGTAACAACTCCATTCCCAGCTTGTTTTTGAGACCTACATGGCTGCTAAGATATGCATCAATGCCGGCGGCACATTATTATTATCCTCCCAGTCACAAACTCATTTATCCTCCTTGTTTTGCATCTTCAACACACATGCATTCCCAAAACATGCATAAATGGAGAGGCAGGCGACTGGAGAAACATTTAATTTTAGGAACGACGAATAACAAATGGGCTTGATGCTTGATAATCACACCGACTAAATACACACTCACAGCTGAAGACAACGATCCTCACAGTAATTCATCCTTGTCGGCTGGAATGTCGATGTTGAGAAACACGCACATGAGAAATGTGATAAAAAACATTGTCAATGTTGTTATAAAAAACGAATGCAATGCTCGGCTTTCTATGACTCTCGAATCGACTTCAATTTTACATCGTTTCGATGCATGTACCGCTGGATCAGCGTTTATAAGGAATTAGTGCATACGTACTTTATTACAAACCATAAAGTGTGTCTAGGAGGAAATGTTATGTTTTTTCTCTTCTCAGCTACATATTGGCATATCCGTTTCCCTCCTCCTGCAACTTTATAAGGAAAAAAACTCCAGAGGAAAAAGTTAAGCCAGATGTGACATGTTGATCCTGCCGTATTCCTTTACATCTAATAACACAACATCACACGGTCGCGGGACAACTGTTACAAGGAATTTCATTGGATTTTGATTCGATATGAAGCAATTTCATCGACATCATCTGGGAACAAATTTAATCAAACCCAGGAGACGTCACGTTCTTTGAGTTCTTATTGTGAAACCTTTGACAAAAACGGATTTGAGTGTGGGTTGTGGTTGTTTGTACACATGTTCTTTCACTGTAATATTCAGTCACCGTCATGTTCCATGGGAAAGGAATTAGTGTGATTTTCATTTGATTATATAACAGTTTGAGTAATGAGATGTGAACATTCACTCACTTCTAATAATACAATGATGATGGATAATGGGAAACTCTTGAAGAATACTAAACATAAACACAGAGCATATGCACTGTGAGGTTCACTCGGTGTACACGATGACTTGGATAAATGCAATAGGAAAAGTTTAAATCTGCATGAAAACGATATCTCCTTATTTGGAAGGATTCGAGATGATGAAAAGATGAGTGTACAGAGCAAATAGTAATCCTCCCTTCAGCTTATTCGACTTTTAGATGGAAACAATATTTTTTATAAACAGGAATACATGCATAATCTTTCCCCGTAACGATGTATACACAATACTCCAATATGTACCTTAAACTGACAAAAAAGCAGATTGTGTGCCAAGGTTTGTTATTCCATATTGCATACACGTAAGGAGAACTTTCTCACAAGAGGTTTTGCCAGTGATGCTCGAGGAGGAAACATGAAGTATGTCCTGTGTTGGACAGCCACATTGCTCATTTCATCTCGTTTCGTTTTATGTCATTTGACAGATTATCGTTTAAGAAGAAAAAAAAGTTTTCATGCTCGGCCCTCCTGTCATATCAAAATCAAATAATACTTTCAGTCAAAATTATTGCCATGTCGTTTCAAAGTAGTTTTAAAGCGCTCTTCTTCTCAGTTTTAAGACTTTTATGTAACCATTTCAATTCAGAGTTGGGTATTTTGTGCATCCAGCCGTTGAGTCGTATTAGGTTCAATGTTATACCCAAGATCAAAGTCATTACATGTTCGCAGGTCATAAAACCTTGCAGAAGAGAGATATCATGAGGACAAAAGGGTGAACATGAGGTGAACTTATGTGACATACCATAAACCAAGATAAAACTGAAATAAACCCATTTTTAAATGAAAAAGTGTACTCCTTCTTAGTGCAATCCAATCACATGCATTAATAGGATGATAACAAGTAATGCGAAATAGGCATAAAGATTATGTACGCTTTTATATAAGACATTAATGCATTTATAAGTACGCTTATTACATGATCATTTCAATCACAGCCAGTCATTATTATGTTTTTCCTCAATTATGTTACATCCTCAATCACATTCACCAGCATTATGCATTTTATTACTTGTTCTTTTCTAGCCGTATGCACCTACTCGAGTTTACAACATGGGTGCATACAGTCATCAAATCATTTTCAAGTGAGTGACAGCCCATCTGGAAAATGAAAACGACTAGGGAATCATAAGAAAACCGACTTATTCCGCTTGTTAATTCTCTCCATTACATTCTACTTATGTTAAATGCTAATGAGATTTTTACAAGGGAATCAATACCGTAAATGCAAGGCTCAAATTGTTTTTACATAAAGAACACCATCCTTTATTGCCTCTTTCTTTATTCAGCTATTAGCCCGGTTCAGGCTTCTCCTTGTTAGACCTTTTCCTCTTTCAATTTATTGTTTGTCGACGGACTCACTAATTTATTCTGGAATTAGCTTTTCTTCATTCAAATAAGTCAAGTTCAAAAAGGTTTGCGTGCATGTGAGCAAAGAGAAAGGAGTGTTAATGCTGGATCCAGACAGATGAACACGTTTGTATTGTATTACAAGCCAAAGAGCCTGGCGCAGACACAAAATTCAGGGCTAAAATAACTTACCCAGATGCAGATATATAAGCATGTGTTGTTATTACAAGTAATGTTGATTGCTGACCAAAGCAAAACAGTTTTACATGCAATAAATCCACCAATACCATACCACAAGGCCAATACCATTCTTGAGTGTGCTTTCTTAAATGACAACTATACTTTAAAGGTGGTTTTATATTTTTCGTCTTCAAGGTAGCGTGAATTGGAGGTTTGAAAGGAAATAAAGAACTTGAATTTTGTGGTTTTCCTATATACACGAGAGAGTAAAAAATCCTTTTTACATAACTTTATATATATTCTTCGTCGTCATCATGATCATCATGTGGCAAAAACATAACAAAGGATTTTTCCCCTACTAGCCAATCGATTGATGAGAGAACTGTTGCTCATGCTGATGATGATGAAGAGAGTCGATGATGATAGGGCTTTTGTTGTTCCTTTTTTCTCTGTGACTTTGCCTGTAACTCTTTTTTTCTCTAACCTGTTTGCTACCCCTTCTTGCATTGTGCACTGCACGACAAGACACTTGCCTATAGCTCTTTTCAGTTTTTTTTTCTTTTGCAGCGTCTCTCGTCATGCATGCATTGTCGACATTCTACAAGTTTTTTTGCTTGAAAAGAAGAAAAAAAGTCTGATGTTCAATCAGACTTGTATAATCTCTACAGCCTAAGATAAACAGTTCAGGGAATAATATTAGAATTAGTATAAGTGCCACAAACTTTTTTTAAATCACAGCTCGGTTCGTTGAACATCAAGAAGCGGAAAATATTTTCACAAGGATTTCAATGCATAAACAAAAGCCCCTTATTCTCATCATGATAGAAAAGGCTTCTACCTTGAGTGAAAAAAGTGAGTCGTGATTGGTAAAAAGATGGGGAGCATTTATTCTGGATCGCCCATATTATCAAAATGTTTGCTCAGATGCAAACTGATTTATCGCAGAATTAACGGATTATGATGACGACATGAAGGGAAAATGCGATCTTGTGCAAGTATAAAACACACATGACTAACTTTCCTCTTAAAACACTAAAACCTATACATTATGCAAGAAACCTAGTTTCTCTCATCTCATGCTTTTTAAATCCTCCATCAACTCTCGACGTGCTCTAACTGTTTAACTTAATTTAGCACTTCGTCTTTTTCTAAAAGGATGATCGATAATGAATCGTCGTGACGCTTCCCATTATAAAAACTGGTCACAACCAGTCACTTTTTATCATTTTCCAATACTCATTCCAACACATGTATTACGTGAGCACTGTTCCTTTCAACCTTATTTCTCCAACATCCCAGCTCACTTCCGATGAACGTGTGTTAAAAGGGTTTAATTTGGTTAATGCACGCATAAAATCCTACCTTCATAAAAATTCTGTTCACAAGTATTTGTGAACTGAAGAGGGAGTAAAACCGACTACAGTTCCAATATTTTTATGGCCTTTTTTCTCTCCTTCCCTTGTATATTACACTTTGCTAATTATGGTACTCCTAGCATAAGGCAGTGAATGACAGGCGGTATTTTCCACGAACAGCTTAAAATCTACTTCCGACCGACTTGGTCCTGTCACTCGCCTATGCATATGCTTTTGAGGAATGGAAGCTTTGCGGAAGCATTTTGCTTCTGGTGATGAGTGAAGCTCTAAAGCAGCTTGTGTGTGTCTTCTTGTGATACAAGTGCACTCCTTTCGGTTTAGCTTTGATCTAGAGAAGTCGCAATAATATGTCATCTCTTGTGAAGTGGAATTCTTTGAGGCTCATTTATAATCACACTTCATAAAAGTCTGAAGAAAATGATCCCTCCCTGGCCTGAAAACAAAGCACTTGAAGTGGAAACCTAGCATTGGTGTCTCCTCCAATTGACTTTAATATGACGTTTAAAGACACAAAGGAAATGGAATTCCAATCCAACCCAGCGATAGATGACTTGGCAATAATGCAATAATATACATAATTTCTTTCCACTTTTTATATTCTTCCCTACTCATCCAACTAAAGCTAACTAAATGTCTGCTTAATGTCTTTTGGGAGGAGAGCAACTTTATGTCATGAGAAGATTGTCATGTGGCAAGAGACGAAGTGAAGGATGAATAAGTAGTCGTAGTGTACATATTTTTACTGAGAGTGGCCAAGATTTAAAAGTTCATCACCCTTCCCTATAAACTATTAAGAACACACAGAATCTTGTGGTTTTCTTCTTCAAGACTTGGTTACTTGCTCATGGAAAAAGGCGATGTGCGCATACTTAACCATGTAAACATGGATAAGAGAGAATAAACTGAATAAAGATACATCTATAGGTATATAAGTTCAAAATATGTAATGGAGAGTCGAAGCGAGAAGATTCGAGTTTATGTGTACATATCCCCACTATCATTGATATAATGACGGGTAGTTGCAAATGGAACGAAAGAGTGAAATCTCATTGAGTTCCATCACTATTATTACCAATCTTACCACATTCAGTCTCAACCCTTTCATAAGATTCAGAAGAAAAAATAGTTGTAGCTGTATTATGTGGTGTTGGTGGTGGTACGTGTTTGATCATGGCCTTCACAGAGTTCTCTCCCTCGACTCTCAGCCTTTTCTGCTAGCTACACGAAACAAGTCTCCGAAAAGTGAGATCCTTACTTATACTGGGCATGGCATGGCTAGTGCTCCATTGTTCCTGTTGCCAAAGCTAAAAACTCATTTGATTCCCCAATGCATAGTTTTGTGTCATTTGATATTGTGTAATTTTGAGTTTCAACGGAGAGTATTCATTATATTGCCCTATGGTCGTACTCTTATTATCTTTCCCACGTTTTGTCTTCACAACGGGTTTATAGGATGCGTCCCCTCGGGAGATATACTTATTACATTTTCCACTGTATGACTGAATATATTTCCCAACTAATCAACTCAGAGACTGAAAACTGTAAACTCTTATCAGTCATTATCGATATAAACATGCAAGTAAACAATGACAGATCGTTATTATCAGTCTCGAAAGAACATGGGAGAGAAGACCTTCTAGTAGATAATTTACCGAACGATGTCAATTTAAAGAGGTTGCAGCAATAATTGATGGTGGCAATTCAAAGCTTGCTAAGACTTTACCAAATGCTCCTATATCCATCATCGCAAGAGCTTCCTTACCCATCCTATAAAATCCATAACAATCAAGCTACTGTTTCAACAAGGGCGGCGAGTTTCCCAGCCGCACACCCGATGAAAAATGAATGGAAGGAAGGAGGAAGTGAGAAATTCGAGATGATTCAAATATGAATACTACACTCTGTTGGAGTAAGTAAGGCAACATCATTCACTCAATGATGCACATGTGTGTATCTAGAGAGGACTATATTACTAGATTTTATACTCACCCTGAAAAGGAGCGAAGAGGGTCCATATCCCAGTTCAAAAAGGTCCGCATATAGACTATTACCGCTACTGCTACTCTCACTACTGTGATTGCTCCCAGAGCTTAGGATGCTTGAATTGAATGAAGATCGACTGGAAGTGGTGACACAGGATGCAGGGATGGAAAGAGTAGAGCCAAGAGATGCAGCAGACATGTTTCCGGAAAGTTTACAACCACTCTTCTCTTCTTGAACACTGGTATCGTTGCGAGAATTGGAGTCATTACAACTAGATCCCTCATTTGGATTATAACTTGCACCACCGATACCAATACTAGTTTCGTTTCTTTTAAGAGAGGAAGTTTCTGAGGGAGAGTTCTTTTCTACAGAATTTCTAGACGAGGCTGGAGGCTCAATTAAATTAAGATAGTCACAAGCAAACTGGCACTGACGGTAAGACCAACTTTTTAAATACTGATGAGGATCCATCCCATCGTCACGTTCCTTCTCGGTGCGACTCCGGCAACTGAAGCTGCTACGGAGTTTAGAACCAGCTTTTCGATCAAAACGTAAACTCATTTTCCCTTCCTTTTTTCTCCTCGTCTTTTAATCTTCCCGTCTTGTGCAATATAATATAATGTATTGTGCAGGATGATGGGGTGCTTTTCGACAGCACAGCAGTCGTGTATTTTTTTGCCTCGCTCTCCTTTCCCCCTTATGCTTCAGCTGTTCTTCCCTTGTTTTTCGTACAATCAAGTAATATTATTAGCGGTAGCAGGAACGTTGTTACAAAGGGAAGGGTATAACGAGCCGGTAGAGAGATTTGCAACAAACGTTGAGAGACGCCACCCCATACGCCAATTCCAACTCCCACAGACAATTTACTCGTGAAAAGCAATATGTAGTATCTAGAAGAGCCTCACTTTGTTCAAGATAACGCTGGGCAAGTTTAGTGTTAGATTGTGAGGAAGATGCAAAAGTTATATAACCGTGAAAACCTGCACTAGCGTAGTGTGCTCTACAAGGTTGTTACAAAAATGATTAAAATCTTCTCGTTGTCTGAATGCACGCACACTGTGTGCAGAGGAGATATAGGAAGGAAAAGAATTTCGACAGTAGCTTGTGTACGCACACAATTCACGACTCTGTTTATATTCCTCTTTCTGCTAGGATTCCTTAAAACAAGTCAGCCTGACTGTGATCCACTATAAATGATTACGATAGGGTGATTATCAGGATGATGTTCTCTTCTTGAATTCTCCTTCTAGTGCACCCGTCCTGTCGTTATTGCAATGGCTCAGAGTGCAGCAATGCGCTGATGTGATATCGAGATATATTCACTGTTTGTACGTTTCGCGTGATCTGCATCATTTTCCATAGTCACCTCATATCGTCCCACCTTTTCTTTACTGGAACTAGGGATGTGTGTACACAGCAGCACATGCAGTGCGTGTGTGTGTCTTCCAATTCATAGGGTAATCCACTTTGTAAAATGCATTCAAATCAATCCCCTCATTCCATACAATCCGAGAGAAAAAAGCTCATTCACTGTGTAACAACCTGAGTGTGTATAATATAAAGTACACGACTCTACGCATTTATACTCTACATCACACCATTATTCCAAAAAGGTTCAGCCGTTCGTGAAAAAACTAAAGACTTTTTTTACTTGGCTCCCTCCTAGTCAGCTCCAACTTGAGGTGCATATTCTCATTCAAGTTCACTCACATTGCATAACCATTATCGTGTAATGATACGATTATGGAATAACTGTGGAGAAGTGAAATGCACTGCCACGAGCACAAGATTGGGTGTGTTTCCAATGTGCCAAGCAAGATAAAGAGGAAATGTACGTATCCGTTTGCCTGTGTATATAGCCCGTGTCACTTTTCATTCAAAAACTTTATCAACTTTTTTGGATCCTTGCCGGCTTTTTGCCTCTCTAGTAGTGCGTAGCTAGTTAGTCCCGCGGAGAAAATGGATATGGCACTATTACACAACTTCCGCACGAGAATGGGAGTCAACCCTGTGCAATAACTGGAAATGGAATTCCTTCTCCGCTACAGCTTTTTCCTCTGCTTAATTTAATTAATACGAGTTGTGACAAATTAAGCTACATCACGTCTATATTTTTATCCTCCAAGTAGAAGATGAAGTGCAAGAGTAAAAATGACTTTTAAGAAAACTGTCTTTTGATTAATGAGCGCAGAGTTGGCTCGAGAATCTTCAATTTGATGATGCGCTACTAGTAATCCACTCCAGACGAAAAATATATTCTGAGAGATGAAATCTCATTTCAAATCTTTCCACCCTCGGTATTTCTCACTCAGTTTGTGAATAACGACAACAGCTTGCAAAACAAATGACGACAAGATCTCAAAGTAGACCGGCACTAGTAATTAGCCAAAATACTAGCTACCAACTGCCTTATCAAATATCTACACACACGCAACAAACGCAATGCGTGCGAGAACCTTCTCCACTAAAAAGTTTCTTATCGATGAAAAAAATTCACAAAAACTTGTGTCAATTACAGTCGTAAAGAAACCTGTGATGCAATCTGCCACCACAATTATCCACAAAGCTCTTCACGCAAGTGTGAAAACTGGACTAGTCACAAACGTGGTAGTGGACGGTCCAACATACACAACAAAACTCAAGCTTGTCTTCTCCCGTCAGCGTGTTCCTTCTGCCGTGGAGTTGCTGTTGAGTGAAGAAGTGATAATAACTGAGGTCCACTAACTAAGACACTCAAATGAAAAGGGCAGAATAAGAGAATGGCTGAAAAGGAGATGAAGGACAGCTGGAAAATGAGCTCAGGTCCATATAAAGATTAGGATTTCGTGTTCGAAAAAGGGATCCCTAACTTCTGTAACAGAGCAACCCCTTGTTTGCCTAGCGTGTATTTGTATTATGCCAGGCATACGTGGCATGGCACAACTTTTATCTACATTTATAGGTTTACGTCTGTCTGCGTTTGAGGGATGCAGAGTAAAACGTGTTTAGTAATATTATTCTATTTTTCTTCCTGAGCTTTCCATGCCCACATTATGTCTTACTAGCAGCAGGAGAAGCGTCAAGCCATCCTTAATATTCTTCCGATCCAGAGTTCTACATGCACAGATGCATAAAACTTTGTTTAGCCAGACATTTATTTCATATCATGGTCCACACACTGCCACATCAACATTCATTCAATTCCACACGCACAAAATATATGTATTTTTTCTGTCTATACATCCCATACACAATAATAAGTGTTCTTTACAAAAGATGCCTTTCAGCTACATGCAACTCGTCCGCAGTTACAATAGAAGGGTAGCCGAACTCAAGTTCAAGTTAAGTTCATACGCATTCACATTGCTGCAATGTACATTTGAATGTAAGCACACGTTATTACAACAGTGCTTTTTTAAAAGCGAATGTAAATACGGGAGATTGAATTGAAACCATTTTTTACCCCTGCCATTCTTTCGTCCCTTTCTGTCCATGTTTTCGACTGGTATTTTGTAGCATTGCAATGGACTTGCATCTAGTAGATCAGCTTCTTGCAGAGAGGAGAGATTCAAAAGGAGAGAAAAAATACATTACAAGTTTCGTTTATGCAGGATGATGTATCAGCTCCAAAAACGAAGACGACTACATATTTCTCCCATTAGGTTTCTCTGTTCTTGTGTTGTTATTTCTGACAGAGAGGCTCGTAAAAGGACGCTTGGATGCTTGCATCTGGAGATTTTCCTAAAGTTTATGATGATGCACGCTTTATTTTGAAAGCATCATACGCCTAAGCATGCTTGCTAGGTCCAAGAAATGCATCTTAAAAGCAATGCTAAGGAAAGAGTAAAATACATCCCACCAAAGGAGCATTTTATATGAGTGTTAAAAACCTCGGTGGAAAGTGTAACGTTGTTATATGTAGTATGTCCAACTGTGCACATGGAAAGAGGAAAAATTGTCGGCTGTGAGAGTGCTGTCTGATTGCTTCACTCGACCCTTTTTGCAGTGCAGGGGGAAAAGACTTGGTATTCACATAAGCTTCAATTTGATCCCCCATCATGAGTGCGTTCATTTATTGAAAATCACTTCTCAAGCATGTGCACGCACGACCGGGATGCCACACAGATTTCTATGTAAATGCATACATACTGCATAGTTTGCAGAGTACAAACAAAAATCCATTAACAACAGTAACGATCCGGATCCTGCATCTGGGCACGAACTGAAAATGAATCCTTTTCACCGCTTCAATATTCTAGCATGTTATCATCTCACAAGAATTGTTATTTTTGAGGGCTGTCATATTGGCATTTTTAGTATGCATCCTTCCGCACCGTAGCTGTACAATATGCTACATATATCTTGTAGATCGAGCTATTTGCAATGCAACACGGATGAAGTTCAACTACAGGCAAAAGCCGATTGGTACACACATACATCCCACATACCTTATCTTACTTTGACTTTGACATTCCCTATTCTCTGCTTGTTATCAGCTCCAAATATAGCAGATGGGATTTGTGCATATGAACATTGGGTTTGCAGCATAATCAGCATTTCGGGGAACAATTGCATGAATCCGGATCAAATGATTGATGCATAAGAGGAAAATGTTGATGCAAGGATAAATACATAATTTCAGTTATGCCTCCTCTCCAACTTGTATGCACTTTTATCAAAGTTATCTCTCCGTCGCCATATTCCATGTTTCATTAACCCCATGTGTCCATTGTTTGCTTTTAGGAACCCATTCGGCTAACTGTTTTGTTTGCGACAATGTTGACAGATGCGACAATACAGAGATGAAACCATACATGGTACACGCATCCTAATAAAAGCTCATGTGTGTGTGTAATATTTTATTACATTTTGTATCGAAAAGGCGGTACAATAATGCACAATACAATACAAGATTAATAACTTATTGTTCATCCAACATAATAAGTCAAGCTTCAGGTTTCCTTTCTACCTTTCCATACATTTCTGTGGTACGTACGCGTACGGTGAGTTTCTTTGTGAATTACAATTCAAGCCAAATGAGAAATATGCAGCAGTTCCTACAAATCTCTCAAAAATCCCCTCGTCGTCTCTGCTTAATTAACCAGACGTACAGTACCGACAGAAATATGAATGTAATTACCTGCAGCAAAAACATGCTTTATGAAGTAAACAACATTCAAAACCAGACAATAAATAACATTAGACTGTATACACACATGGACATGGAACCTTTGTGAAATTTCAGCATTCCCCTTTTCAATATGGAGGCGGGGTTGGTGACCAAGATAAACTTTTAATGAAGGAAAATGTTCCTAGAAGATGTATATGAACCACATGTGTGTTTAGTTTTTTGTAATCATTTACGAATTTACACGCTTCCTCAGTTACTTTCCTGGAACTAACAAGGAGCTACCTACAAAAGTACTTTGGGCGATTTTTAAACGAGTAAAAAATCTCTAGTCCAATTACCCTCATCAGCCAAAGTACGCAACGTCGCAGGCGACTTCTGCAATCTGATGTAGTAAACACGCACTGAAAAGCACGTGTGCCGTATTGTATTACGTTGAAAAGTATCGAAGTACTATATGGAAAGCAACAAGATGCACATATAAGCATTATCCTTTCAAAACGGGCGACAGCTGCATCTGGACTTGTGTTGATGGAAGGAAGGTAACTGAAAATATCCAATGTCATTACTTTTCCGTGTCTTGTCTGTCTTTCGAAAAGCACGCATTACACTCTTTAAACATTGGAGCAACGACAGAAGAGGGATGCTGGAAATATTGAATTTAATTTCTCTTCGCAACACAAAAAACCAGACACCCAGTTTGCAGTCTTCCTTGAAGAAAGTTACGCATCATCGTAGAAAGGACCTTAAACTTCAGAGTAGTCCTTTTATGTGCGACCATATAGTGTATTTATGTCCTCGCTTTAAAAATGGTTTACGTTCATTTCAGGGCTTCTCCCTCCGAACTGCACCTGGCGTGTGCCCAAACTTCAGAGAAACACGACACCATCATCAAAAGGAAGTTTAAAGAAGGCTCTTTCCTCAAAGAGATGTAGATGTAATTTCCTAAAGATATAATATGCACTGACGGCCAACCTGCAAGTACGACCTTCCACAAGACTTTTAAGTAGAAGTGTACAAGGGATCTATAAATTACATAGAAACATGTACATATATGCATAAGAGTTTATCCACAACATCCCTTATCATCGTAAGAAAGATGCAGTTCTACAAGCAAGACGCATGGTTGTAGGTATTTCAATAAAAGTGGAGAAGCTCCTACACACCAGTAAATTATCAAAGAGTTGTTATTTCGCCTCTGGTGTGTGTTTAAAGAGATGTGCAATTAGGTAAGGCTCGGGCTCCCACACACTTGTCTTGAGTTGATCTCAGGTCTTTACATCTTCCTGGTTGGTTACCTTCCGTTTTTATATCAACCCAAATCTCAAAACTACCATAAGGTTCAAAACGATGATAATAATAATAAGGAGACCTGAAGCGATATTTTAACCCTTCTCTCCATTTCCAAGCATAACAAATCAACCATTTATCATTTGTTATTATTATTGGAGAGGGGAATGGAGATAACAAAATTACATCGTGAAAGGATAGAATACGAAGTATTCACCTGTGGTTTTTCTATGAATATTAAAAGCAGAGCACTTCGGAGTAGACTTCAAAGAAAGTACAAGTCAGTCGGTACAAAACAATTCTCAAAAACTTGAATTGGAACCCTTCGATTCCTTCCCCTTTCAATTCATGGTAATGATTTTTCAAAATCTTCAGATCATCGCAGGAGATAAGCATCAGCATCACAACACATTCACAACTCACAAACCGAAGACTGCCATCCGACAACAAAGACATCAATCCTGACATGGGCATGGGTTGGATTTTACTGACAAGAGGGCTAAGATTACTTTTATTCTAAAAGTTTCAAATGAAAATCTCTGGACCATTTCCTTCGATCCTCGGTACCGCATCATATTTACACATACTAATACACATCTGTGCATTTTGTATCACGCAAGATGTACATGCAATAGCTGCATATATATAACGCGTGCCCACTTTTTGGCTTTATGCATTTATGCATTGAAGTGAAAAACTGAAAAATGGAACGCAGATGGAGAGCAAAAACCAAATGCTGGGTAATGATGATAGTGACAGCTGCAGCTGCCTCTAAAGAAGGTGGATGACAAGAAAACAAAAACACAATATTAGACAGAAATCATGTCTACAGCCTTTTCAACATGGATAGAGGGTAGATTCGGGTGGGGCAGCAGGTTTGTTCTAGGTCATGAGTAAAGTGCCTCTTTTTTACACAGGGATTTCTAATAATATTTTATGCACAAAGATTGAAAAAGAAAGAGATGAAAGATTCAGAGTGTTTCTCCAGACACCCTCCTTTGTCATCGCAGTATAGAATTGAGCAGTTGCAGCTGCACTTGGCACAAGAAAAATCGACAATGATTCACCTGGCACATCCAGTAATTACTTTTCAAGATTATGAACGTGTACTTGAGTACTTATTTTATACACAGACTTGCATGCCAAATTTAAATAAAAACGCGGCTATGCAAGCTGCAATTAAGATTAATTGAATAATTATTTCGTTTATTGCGTTCAAAGAACTTCTGATCAATTTCCAAACGAAATAAAACTAAATGTTATGAACAAAATATCTCATAAAATAATAGTTTAGACAATTTTTAATGCCTTCAGAGTTAGTTAAAAGCTTCACCGATCTTTGTTCTTGTAGAAATGGATTGAAGGCTGAAATATAAGAAAGCAGACGAAAAGAATAATATCAGAATTGAGAGACGAGTTGAAAGAAGAATGTCTTATAGATGCATGCGTTTTTCCGCGTCTAAGACGATTTGAGTGATCCGGAGGAAATGATGTTGATTCAAACATTTCCGTTAACAATCTTTACAGACCAGAATGTTTTTCCAGTAATGCGATAGTTTCGTTTTTTCCCCTTCCTTCCAGTTTCAATTCCACATCTTTTCCCATTTCCTCAATCAACAAAGAAGAGAAAACAACTGCACGGATTTTGCGGAAAAACAACCCAAAACCCTGTATTCCTATTTTAGCCATTGCATCTTGCATCCACAATACATCCTACTTTATAAAAGGAAATACTATATCCACCGTGAAAAGTTAAAGATGAGCTTAAGCTGCGCTTTTGTGCAGCGCACATCCAGCTCAGCATAAATCATTGTGAAGCCAATTCTGTGACATTCAAAGTGAAACCTGGGGAAATCACATTTCAAGATTCAAGAAGACGAAATACATCTTCACAAAGTCAAGTTGCTTTTCAAAGAGGAACATAAGTAGTCGGAAATGGGAAGGGGTTCTTTTCTTCTATCGAGATGTGCAGCTTCCCTCTTATTTCATCTTCTAAAAAAATACCATTCTTCCACGCATTGTTGGCGTTGGAACGTTAAAATGGTTCACCCTCACCTTCTTAAATTGTCCGCACTGTATGTCTCCTCTAGATTTAATACAAGATTCAGGAGACACTGGAGAATGCAATTGTCAGCCAAGGAGGCTTGAAGGAGTGCAATGAAAAGATGCATCACTGGGAAAAGTTTTAACATCAGAAGAAACTTTTTTAAATCCCCCTTCCACAAGCTGAACAAGAAGAAAGTCACAAAAGTAAGGAGGAAGAAATATAATGAAAAGCACTGGTGCACCCGGTTTAGAAATCTTGAGGAGGGTGAATATTTTCCAAGTGGATCTACCACAAAGGAATTTTTATTTGAATCATAACATATGTATGTGCACATTTATTACTAAACGAGGTCTAGCAGAAAACCTGCTGGGTTGTCTAAAGCCTACCTCGTGCAGTTTATATAATGTGGTGGTCGTGGGGGAAGGAGATGCTTATCAGCAGTAAAATGAGGCGCAGTTCAAGTTATGTACGGACGCTTTCTGATGCCGATATAATGAGTTAATAGAAGGCGGAATGGGAGCTGGTTTCATGGTAAGCCACAATTTTATCATGAATTGAATGCTGATTTTATATCGTATTATAACTACTGGAAATTTACATGAAAAGTGTGAAATTAATGGATCATTAATTATCTTGCTTTTTTGGGGTCCAAGCCATTACGTGTCAAGAAGATTTTTTATGATATTATCGAAATAAATCTTCTCATCTCCCTCACATTTTTCATGAGACTTTTCCAATTCCAGCAGCTTTATAATGGAAAATACGAGCTGAAAAAGAAGAGATGCTATCGTAACTTACCGTAGTCAAGCTATCCAGCTCGGCAAGCCATGTGTCCAGCAATGCATTTGAATCTCTGGATCCGGCTTTGTTGCTCCCTTCTTCCGTGTCCGATTCATCAGACTCACTTTCTGCGTGAACNCCCTTCTTCCGTGTCCGATTCATCAGACTCACTTTCTGCGTGAACGTCGTGGACCTCTTCCTCCATTTTTGGCTGATTGCTGCTCATTTTACACTTTATTTATCTGGATACTGCTCAGTGCGTCTAGAAAAACGAAAGAATTTGTACAACCAAGTTAAGGACAATTCTTATCATCGTTTACTTTTAGAGTATGAAAAGTTTGAAAAATTTAAAATACGTCGCTTGAAAGATTGCCGATAAACCATTGCTAAGCTGACAGTATAGATAAACCCAAATTGGAACATTACATTCTTGCTTACATAAACTCGTAAAACACATTATGGGCTACGTGACGAACGTCTTGTCATAAGTCAACATAATATATTGCTGTGCATATCATAATATAATGTCAGATTTTCACATGAAACTGGTGAACCATACCAGAGTGAGCTTTCATTCAAGGACAAACATTTTATCTATAAAATTGCCTTGATTTGCTTACAATGCAACGAACATGAGATCTAATAAGATTGTATACCTCAAGACGTGGTATGCATAAAATATTTGTGACAAATGTAGCGTAGAAGGTGTCTCTGAGGGCAAAAACTGGAACCACTGTCACGCAATGTTGTAAGCAATACTCAAATACTGAATACTTCAACGAGGTTAGAACCATACTAGCTCAAGTCTGAAGTCTAAATTCACCACAACATGAGTTCATCGATGTATTGAACCATAATTAATATCCTATTCAAACCATTCCGTCAACGATAAAACATATTTAAGTAATATAGCATGCGAACCTCATCACTTCAACAACGCTTTATACCGAACTTTTGAAAATTCTCACTTCTGTAAAATGTGTTAGATGAATGCATACGACATAGTAAGAGGTACTTTGTTCTCTGGACGAGAAGTTAGTGCTAAGACACGTGACTGCGACTTCTTATCATCAGCCACCATGCAGTGTGATTTCCACGTAATGAGTATAATTTATGTAGAGTGCTGTCACTGCAGTAACACTTGCAATTTTCGCAACTTCGCTGATTCCAGCATGTGGCGATGATTTAAGGTTGAAAATCAATAAACCTTGTATGTCCGTATCAAATTGCGATTCTTGGAAAACTAGTTTTAGTCGGTAGCTAGCACTAGCTTGTTAAATACTGTATCACTAGCATGACTCCTGCTGTTCATGCAATTTGCAACGGTCTTGACTTATGAAGATAATCCTAATCCAGAAACTGTGAAACTGTTTACTAAATATTCGTCGCAAAAATGCCACTGACAGGAACGGACTATCGATACAGAGCTGTAATCAAGCCAAAAGTAACATAATCACATACTCACATTCTTGCAATTTGCAGCGGTCTTGACTTATGAAGATAATCCTAATCCAGAAACTGTGAAACTGTTTACTAAATATTCGTCGCAAAAATGCCACTGACAGGAACGGACTATCGATACAGAGCTGTATTCAAGCCAAAAGTAGCATAATCACATACTCACATTCTCCACTAAATTTTCGGCTGTATATAGCCGTCTACACGACATTGAGGATGAAGGTTTCTTTAAGTATACGTAAATGAATGAATGAGTAGAATGTATGAAAATAATATTTTGCAACAACTTCCGCACTCCTACAAAACAGAGCTGGACCCTGCTCCAGTTCCCAGAAACTAGATATCGTATTCCGTTGCCTAAAACTTCCATTTACTTAATGGACTTCCCGTGAACAAAACGCAAGTTTTGTGCATACACGGAATTTTTTTACGACTATCTTACCTGATGAAGCTAGTAAAAGTTTACCAAAGTGTCTAGAACTTGGGTTGGGTTACGTGTCTCACAATCTCATCATGCTGGTTTGTTTATGCAACACAACGAATCTTGTGTGGGCAGCTATTTCCGCTCCCATTTCATGACAGAATGAATATTTTTGGCCTATTTACATAATTTTTTTAACACTAAGGCTCACTGTTAGTGAGTAAAATTAGGTTCTACTATCCTTTTTGCCTTGAAGTCAGTAATCTAGCCACAACACTATTCACTCACTGTTTAATCCTCTCGCATCAAAAGTTAACGTAATTTGTATACATGTCAGTACTCAGTTCAACTTTCCGTTTTTACCTCACCATCATCCCTAATAAACTGCTTAAATTAGGTAGCGAGGCAAGAAACTTTATATGGAATAGCAAACTCTTAGAAGAAAGTCAAAAATTTTACACGGCTCTTTTTGTTTTAACAAACTTCCTAGTAATATCCAAAACGAATATAGTAAATATTATGAAGATCAGTTTTCATCACGATACTACATATCCCCCGTTCAAGACAAAATTATTCTTTAAAAGAACATCCAAAAGACTAGCAGTCTGTCAGGAAGACAGTGAATGTCTTGTTTCCTTTCTTTTGCAGACTCACCAACGTCAAGTCTTCCAAGTGAAGTAACTGATAACGAAAATACCACAACGAACCACATTTATGATTTTTGCTGCAGAGCAAACTTATACTACTGGATTTTTGCATCCACCTATACCGACCCAGCTATAATATTCCATTCATTCTTGCACTGCTATTAACACTATGAAAATAAGCGCATTATATGACATGTCAGCCAGTTAAATGGAAAAAGCAGCTCTAGTTCTTCTCTTCACACAGAGAAACACATACTGGTTAATATTTATGGATAATCCTCGCAAGGATGTCATGCCATAAATGTATTTTAGCAGTTCGGAGATGAGAGGGCAAGTCTTTCAAATTAGCTGGGCTCAAGGCTTAATACTGCTTTGCGAATTTTCCAGGCCAATGCTAAAGATGAACTTGTGGATGACTGGATGGGTGCCTTCTCACATTCCCATTAAATTATTTTACGGTAGCAGTAACAGCATACTGTTCAGTGGAAATTTTCGTAAGAAATGAGCCATATATTTGATAACGGATATTACACTGCTTTTATGCTTAAACCCATAAACGTGTAAAACCTCACACTACAGCCTGCATCACATCATATTATACAATCTTCAAATGTCAATATTTGACTTCGCAAAAAAGTAAAGTGAACTATATGTAGCTGTTAAGTCATTTGACTGTCACTATGGAAGTAATCCCTTCCTCCTAGGTACTTTTATGGTTTCGTACTAACAACCGTAAGCAATTCGCCAACTTCTCATGGTATCCTACTTAAGAGTTAATAGTGATAGACGCCTGGAATGTTAGTGTGTTGATAGTGGTATGCGTATGAGAATAGAAGGTTGTTTGCATTAAAGTTTTGCTCTGTGGGTGACTTTTATTGTGGATATTATGGCAGCTAGAGTGTTTCTTAATGTGAGAGTTTGTATGCGACCACCAAGACGACATGACAAGCAGCAGGATTAGGAATGCTGTCCGAATACTCATGTTAAATACTGATCTACTTTACTTCTGTTCTTGTAATCCAGTTTTGGTTGCGTGAAATACTCTTGTGATAGCAGTGTTTACTGGTATAACAGAAAGAGTACACTGTCAAGCAAAATTGCAAATATCTACTGGAGCAAACTCTTTACCCGTTCTAAACTCATCGTACAAACATTAGATGTTCAGAGATATCTACACTCTACACATATACACATTAGTGTGCAAATAATATTTGATAGAATACGTACAAAGGATTCTGTTATGTAAATACTGTTTTGAAAAATCTGTATAGAATTACAAAACGAAGAGTCCTCTTCAGCAAATAATATGACCTTAAAACTATTGCGAAAGTTTTATTTGTTCTATTTCTATTGAACCATCATTTTCATTTTTAATACATGAGCAAAATATACTACCAACTAGATAAACTACAGGTATATGCCGTAAAGCGGAATTAATCAATTAAGTGAAAATTGAATAAAAGGAGCGTATCAAATTACCTACTGGTGTAATAAGATTCTGCCGTGGAGTTCTCGATTCTCAGCCTAAATACTTAGTTTTTATGTCAGCAGCACTCAGCACAAATTTAATAACTGTTGATGGGTAAAATTCCATTCAATAGCAGGAAAACTTTTCACTGAAAATGGTTCTGGGTCAAATTCTAGGCATACTGCTTCCATAATCAGAAACAAGAATGCTAAAAGCTTCCTGAAGGAAGTTACAGAATCTAATCACGTTTTAATGCGTAATATAACCGTAAATTCGAAACAGATGAAGGTAAATGGTTAAATTATCTAAGCAAGCATAAATGTTAAAATTGCATTTTCTGTCAATTTCACAAACTCAATTCTGCTCAGTCATTTTATAAATTGTGTTATTGAAATAAAATGTGTCCGCTTTCGCTTTGTCATTTTATTCATTGCGAAAAATATATTGTCATTTCACTTAACAATGTATGTGCTACTTTACATAAACAGTTTTATCAATTTTTCGACGTTGTCATTTGTTTTGACACAAATTCATCTCTATGACCGGTTGACTCATTGGCTTTGACGTCAAGTAAAATATGGACTCGTATTACACTCTTTATTTAGCGTTGCAAACACAAGACATTTATTCACATTTATTGTTAGTTAGATGCAAATTCAGAGTCGAAGTCAATATTTTATACTTCGAAATAAGGTTGATGCTTTGAGTATTTTAATATGATAACGAAAATATCACACGAATTGTATGTACACAAGATTTTTCTGATTTTGATCATCCGAAATTATTCAACATTCACATTGGTTAGTGGCATTTACTAACTGCGTTCCAACCCATTTCACATTTTGACATCTATTTCATTAGCTTTTATGCTGTGCAGGTTACCTAAAGGTGCTCGCGCGCTGGCACATCTAAAGTTTACTAGTTATCGCTACTCCATATACGTGCAACATTATAGAAATTCATATCTGATGATGATCAAACATATGTAGAAAAACGTTTCTTTAGGCAAGCGAATCTTTCCCTTGCTCAAAAAGAGTTTTATTCCATCTGACAGAAACTGATTTCGCAGGAGTTCCCAGAGTGCAATTGAGATTCCAAAAACAAGATTAATCTGGACAGGAGATCCTCATCAATCAAATAAATCCATTTATTTTTATGCCAATTGATAGATGTTCAATTTGTGAAAGCTTTAGTGTAGTCAGCACTACTTCAAGAGCTTCATCTGATGGTACCATGATGACTCAAGCAATCAAATGATTTTTCTGTTGCGGAGTTCCAAGACTTTCCTATCACACATACACTTCAAAGAGGATCTCATTCGTATAAATAGACACCAACTATAGGTGCCAGGTTGGAGCAAATAACATTAGGAAATGATCATTAAGCAAATTTCCGTCACTCTTCTTCCCAAAGACTGGTTTTAAATCGATTTCCTGCGCCACATAATTTGAAATACCACAATGGAGGAAATCGAATCTGCTCATTTATACATTTACCTGAGTGCGGACTCGGGAAAAGAAACGAAAAAGGCTACTTACGTAACATAATTTGCCCCATCATCGTTTTGTTTTGCATAGAATAGTACTGATTATGTAGTCGAGCCCGAGCGCTTAGGAATAAATGCTTTTGAGCTTCTCTATCTTTGTGTAAATAATCATCCTCTTGACTCTCCCATTTTACATGCCTGCATATCTGCGTCATCATCATCATTATTACCACCAAGTAGAATTCTCTGGAAAGATTTTCCATCAACAATATTTCCATTAAATGGAATGGTTCGGCATTTGAAGACGATATTTTAAATGAATGCTACCTCAATTGACCATCAAATACAAAATGCATGAGATGGGGAAAGAAGCTATATCTACTTTCTTCTCCCCTACTTAAAATATCCTAGGTATGGGAAATGCTGGCATGCTACTCTGGTAAAAAAGAACTTACAAGTGGAAAGATGATTTTAAGCGATATATGTGAAGCGTCCGCTGTTAAATGTTGAGACGTTGAAAGCTTCCCCCATGCATTAAATTATCACACACAATTTACCACAACAACTTCAATTCTTCAACTATCATCCATATACAGCTTCATCTGCCCTTTAAAAGCAGGAAAAACTTTGGAGTTAGTTCTTACTAGACAACATTAGGAATGAAACAACAACACGAAAAAACTCCGTTTTCAAATGTGTTTTCACAAAGACACCGGCAAAAAAGCGTAGTTAACACCTCGGAAACTTTGCAGTTTTATGACCTTACGGTAAATCAGTTGCACGTTTACAATGGATAACTTAAAAAACACTTCACTTTTCACAACTTTTTGCCGACCATATGTAACAAGGGAATGCACAACATAAAAAGGGGAAAAAGAACGGTTCAAGATCACCAAAAGAAGTAAAGAAATGTGTGCTGTATCAAAGGGAATAAACGCAACTTCGGGAGCGGAAACTATCTAGAGAACGGCACGACACACGTGCCAAACATTCCTAAAAAGTTTTTCCCATGAAAATCCTTCTCTTTCTGGAAGAGACAGAGGGAGAGGAAACCCTTCTGGTTCCAAAACAAGACAGAGCAGTATCTTAGCAGGATCTACAGCGAAAATCTTTCCGGCTTTCTTCCGATGTTGCTCCGTAAGCCCGTCTGAAGACTGAAGACCGTCAAACAGTTGCATATAACGACTTGTCTTTCTCGCATCTCATCCACGTCGAAAGCCTTACTGCCAGTTGTGTACTCTACATTTTAGGAATGCCCTTGCATGACTGCAACTTTTCAGCTATGCACCAAAAACAAATCTTTGCAGCAAACGTGAAAACTAAACAAGTCTAGGTAGTTTATTTCTAAAAGTTCCGGATGGTTGGTGTATTACATTACTAAACAAAAAACTTTACTACTGATCTTACTATGAAAACAGCATGTATGTTGAAATTTTTAATTTTTACAACACTGTGTGTAGCTTCTAAGTAGTCATCACCCAAGTTATTACTCTGCGAGCATTAAATCAGATTCAGCATTAGAGTGCATAGCACATTACACTCACAAATTAAGTTGGCGAAATATATGTTTCTCTAGGAGGAGATGAAACCCATCTTATTATACATTATTTAAGCATGCCAGATTTTTTATTCCCCTTCTTTATCGTCTTCTTGAGTAAGGATGTTTTTTATCTAACATCTTACGAGAGTCAGCACGAGCCGGTAGGGTATAATATTTTAGACGAAAAAGTGGAATATGCTTGTAGAGCAAGTCACCGAGTTGTGGGTTTTATAATGACGGTAAAAAAGTTTTTTCTTTGCTACTATTGTTTTTTCCTTCCTTACGCTGTGACAAACGGCGCAATATAGTTTTGAGTTGACGTGACTCAACTAAACCAGATAAGACTTCCAATTCCACATTTTAACTTTTTCTGTCTGTTGATCTATCTTTGCTGGCTTTTCTCTAAAACAAACAATGTTGAACAAGACGAGAACTGAGCGTAGAACTATGTTGTGTTCGGAATGCAGATACAATAATATGTGGGAGAAACACATAAAACAAGAGAAAGTTTGATGCACTCTTTGCTTGCGGTGCAAATCTACTCTTTTTACTTCCGTCAGTCTGAGAATCTGTTTGGGTAGACAGGATTGATAACTACTTTATTATTCAACAATGTTGATGTATTTTCGTCATAAACCCGTTGGCCAAATGGGAAATGAGAACTGTCATCATATCCCACTCGCACAGTGTTTTCGTTCAAAACGAAATGAAAATGACTTGTGCTGGTTATCCGAGATGCAGTGAAATCCAATACTGTCCTATTAGTTGAATGGAATAACAAGGATGGAGATGGAGCTAAAGAGAATATTTGCATTTCATGTATGGAAACCACTTGTCGTCCCTCTTTATCCTGCATCCGTTTTGTTTACGTAAATGACACTTCTCTCCCTCTTTCTAATGCAAACTATGCATTATGCATGTGTGCTGGAATCTGAAACACAATAGCATTAACGGGTGAGCGATGCTAAAATGTAATCCATTAAAAACCGCAAATTCACGCATTGGTGCGATTGAAAGCGGTGAAGGAAATGCGTACTTTGGAGTAAACTTTGAAATGCACTACAATTTCCATGTAGTTTCAGCAACCCTCTCGCATCATTCATTATTCATGCAGTGAGAATTTAAAGCTAAACTCAATAACAGATACTTATTTTCAAAATAGTCCATAAACCAAATATCAAATGTATTGTGTGGGGAGCTAGTCCAAAAATAAATTTTAACTCACCACCACCACTATCAAGATTCATCATTGAGTTTAACGTCAATGGAAACCCCAAAATATTGTATTGTTTGTCCTCTCTCATCTCAAGTAAACATGGCCAGGCTTTCAAATGTACCTTGGTTTCTCTAATATTACACGTTAAAGAGACACGGCTGGGCTTGCAAATATTAGCCAATCGTAAGTACATTTTACACATATATCAACTTTTGTTACTCTACGGACATCCAAAAAATGATAACGTGATTTTGTCATTCATGTTTTTAAATAAATCCATAATCCATGCATTCTTGCATTGTGGTAAGTCAACCTCCAAATATTTGTCGTTATTCTTACAAAAATCACAAATCGTGATGTATATAGTTACAAGACAGATTTGTGCCTGTTTATCTCAACATTTCTATGTCCGTCCCAAACGAAAAACAACCAAGTGTCATCATATCTAAAACTGCCATTGATGTTTCCTGTCTTCTCTGAAATTGAAAGCTAATGTTTGCTACAAGAATAACTATGAAGCGACCAAACTAAAGCTTGGTTTACCATCGATCTCTGCTTTTTTTGTGGCACACGATTGAAAGGAATAATAGCTCAATCTCTAAAATTAACAGCATTCATTCCATCAGGCTGTAACATAGACATATACATAAAACTAAGACGAAACTTTTGCAGGAGATCAGCTGCAAGAAAAAGTTATCCGTACGAGCCCAAAGATAAACTATGAGAGGAAAAATGACTGCACTTTAAAGATTTTTGTGAATAAAGGTTGTCTACAATGGAACGCGATTCATTCAACAATGAATGAAAATGTCATTTGCTACGCCCTATTTGCCTGAAAAAATAGAGATTCACTCGTGAATGACTTTCCATGAAAAAAAATCATGTGCATATCCTACTATGCACAGATACTGCAGGTGTTCTATTTCTAGAAACACGTTGCAAGGATGAGGATTGTGGATATGTATACGTTATTTTTATGAGTGGCAATTATGGTGAAATAAAGTGCATTATGGGGGAGAACTGATTCTCGAGCCTATTTACTGCTAACACTGGATCCGGTTTATCTGGGTAATTACCTATTAACCTGTTTAAGTTTAGCTCATTAGATTAGTTCGAAACATGTGCCTTTCGTAATGCAAATAGTCAGTTTGTGACCGTGTTACACAATTACAATTATTATAGATAAGAATAACGTCATACTAAACGGCAGCCCCGCCCCACACAAATAGTATTGTATGGCATTGATACAACCGAAATGCCCAAGAGAGAAGAGCGATTCCTTGGATTTCTAATTGGTTGGAAAATGTACGCAAATCAATCGGATTTGGGATTTTTTATAAAGTAAGTGTATTTGGTCAAGTAGCAAAATACTCAAGCTTAGGTACACACAACAAAAACACCATGAATGCTCAACAAAAACTTGAAACTGACAATGTCCACTTTCTGACATTGAAATTGGGTGTTCCACGAGCATCTCATTAGTATGCAAATGTTTTTGTTCAAGAGCTCACTACGGTTGTAACCACTTAAGACTTAACACAAACCGGGAATGCGTTTCTTCTATTGAGTAATAAAAATGCATAATTTAAACAAGCATCCTGCAGTCGATAAAAGAGCACAGGTTTATTTTTCATAGTGAATACATCCACGTATTATACAACTCAACTACCAAAGCAATCATAATAATTCACGGATATTTGAGAGTTAGAATATTCACTCACACGATTAAATAAACATGCACTTACTTATAATGTTTCGCCTATAACTTCACTTCCATTATCATTTTTCAGCCAAACCAAGGATGAGGAAGCGTCATAAAGTACATCTATAGTCGATAAGTTAGGTATACCTTCATAAGATATGTACCTAGTTTTTAGCTCATGCACTATGCATAACATTACCGTTGTTCTTCAGAAGCGTATGCGTCTGGAATTTAAAATATCAGCATATTTCCCAATTTCTTGAGCTGTCACTTCAAAGTATGTCGTTCACATGATTGTATTGCATCTTTGGAAGAGACAAGCAAAGAGAACCATATTCGTCTGACGTGGTGCTACAACTCAAGCGTCAAGAATACCGTCATAGCAAATGTCATGCTATGTTAGTACATTTACAAGGAAGTGTCGAAGGATTGAAATGGCTGTTTCTATACAATTTTTAAGCAACTACAGCTTCTGGAAAATGCTATCTCACGAAAAAAGCGTCACTCAGCATGACTTCCCTTGATTGGTTCAGCTAGTTGTCAGTCATACTTCGGAGTGAATACCAAAGTTTATGGAGAAAAGTCAAAGTGATTATGACCTTGAACATAACCTTTTCTCACGTTACTTTTCTTCTCACGAATGATTTTTTCGGAGTAGCTTTCCATGCCATTTATGAATACGAAGAGGGTGAGGCTAAAAATCCATGGCCACCTCTTAATTACGCACTCAACTAAAAATATCTAAATCGCCAAGTAAATTCACTATATAGTACAATTCATTATTATTCTGAGAACCACACGCATTCAACCCAACAAAAAATTTAACGACCACTTCGCGATTTTTCAACTAATCAACTTTGTTTACAAAGCTTGGACTTTAGTAGCACGCGATGAAACTTTAAAGTCTTACCACCTATACACTTTGAAAAAATTGGTTTACATTACATTTCACACGTGACTTTCTCACAAGTTCATTGAATCTAATCGCAAGCAACGCAACCTGCTACTCTACATACGCCAACTACATGCATAAAATAATCTCTGCTTACAACACGCTTATCAAATACAATATTATTCTCTCTATATGTTCACATAACTGAAGCCATGCACAGCTCTGCGTAAAAACAATGAAAGTGATATTCTTTACATTTCAATCTAGGGAAAACTCCAAATGTCTACTCATACTCATGTGGCGTCGGCGACCAACGCTTAACAAAATGTGCTTATATAAATGATATTTACTAGAACTCCGTGGGTCCTGTTCAAAGAAAGCAATACAACCGGATGATAATACTATTTGTAATGAACCATAAACCTTATTCGACACGTCCATCCTCGTGGCTCCACCATCTGCCCCCGTTCACTTTTTCACATATATTATCATCATATTACAAAGACTACATCAAACTTCATTAGTTAGGCTGGCGTGATAAGGCAAGGCGGGTGCACGAACGATAGTCGTCTGTGAACCGTGAAAGTGCAGCCAATTTATCAAGTTAGCTAGTTACATGAGCATTTACTTGCTCATAATACACACATGACATATCTCATGATTGCTAGCTACATCAACACATGTGATTCAAGGCTTTTTCAATCCTCCAAAGTACACATTATCGTAATATAATGCCTGGAAATTACCTTCCCATTTCGACTCAATACAAAAATTGAACCAAAACAGACCACCAAACAGCACGCTTGCATATCAAATAGACTGAATCAGCTCCATTCTCTATTCAAAAGCAACTGAAACGAAATATCAATGTGCTCACTGTATTTCATACATTTTAAGCACAAGATACTGGCAAAAGAAAGATACAAGCTTTTACCACCGCACCACGAAGACCGCTATCGCACTAGAGGGAAGGAAGGAAGCAAGCAAGGTACCCTAGAAAAAGTAGGGATAATGATTTTAATGGGATCCTGGAGAAACCTCTGAGTCATACTTTCCCCGAGAGTACGGCACAAGGATAGAAACAGCAGGAGTACATGAATCCTGTATGAATATCGTAAGAACGAACCCACCCTATAATATTGTCGAGAAAAAAACGCACGTATTATCCTGAAATGCCTACATATATCACAATAACCTGACGACTCAAGTGTGAGTTTCAACCAAATAAGAGCGCAATATAGTTATGTGCACACAAAATATTCCACTTTTGTATGTGTGCCCGTGGCGCAACAGAATCAAGCGGCTATCTTTTATTGCCACGACGGTTTTACTGACAAAGGTTATTGATTCTCTTGGCTCAAGTGCAACAGAAAAAGTGAAATGTAAAAAGTAGTAGTAGCAATGTCTCCCATTATGTACGCCCCGACGGTGCATGGTACCCCAAACCCCGTGTCTTTTTTTACACGGATACTCAACTCCAAGATCCGTGTAGTCATCTTGTTGATGAGAACATGGAGACTGCAATTGAATTTCAAAGAGCCTTACGGCAAACGACATATAAAAATGCTCGTTCAGCAGCTCGAATACCAACAAACTTTTAAAGATTCAACGGAAGGAAGCAACGAAACTAATATTATCTTGAACAAGACTGATCATTACTGCATCGCGAGATGCAATGCTGTACACGTCTAATGTCATCTTCCTCTAAGCTTATGTCTCAAATAACAGATACACCTATGCCATTAAGAAAAAAAGTCGAACTCGCCACACGACGATAGAATACTACGTACTCATTCTACATGACTCACGACTTCCTGGAGGAGAACATAGCTCCAAGCAAGTGGAGGTGGAGGAGGAGGGTAGGATCAAGGAAAGTCACCTTTTAGAAATATATAGGTAGCAATAACATTACAAGAGGCAATGTATTTTGAACATGTTCCGCAGTCCCTCCCATTATTATTGTTACCGTTTCATCTGGAAAATGGGTAAGGAGTTTTAGTAGATGGTGGACAATCTTAAAAGTTGAACGATGAAATAGAAGATGCTTGCAGTACGACTACGTTTCACCGTCTCTATAAATGACTGTTGCACCACGACTTGAAGCTAAAACATGAATCAAGGGACAACTACCAGGAGCAATTTTATACCGTGAAGCATCGGATACAAATGGAGACAAAGTTTCACTTTATTGGCTTAGTTTGGCTCAGGGATGAGTCATCTGAACAACTCATGAGAAATAAGTACGTAAAGTGTGCGTTTGTTAGGTAGGTAGAGGGGTAAGAAAGAGCTATCGTGGTTCCAGCACATGGATGCGGCATGACTGCGCTACTTCTAACTAAGTTACAATTTTATATGAAAGAGAGAAGGCAAGACACTTTTACTATTTCACTTACTTCAGATTTAGATTAGACGGTGGAGGGCACTCGTTAGAGGCTCTATGCAATCTTGATATAAAATACACGCACATTATATCAACAACAGTCAATACATATAGCCCACAAGACCACAATAATGAAAATGAATACTGTCCAAATACATTCTCATTTTCCAGGGGGTTTTAAAGAATATAAGATATGTATGCATACCATGTTCTGTTTTGTATAACAAGAGTTTACTTTTACTGACTAATGGATCAGAGGTCTCATATTATTTGCTCCTCTCCTTTCATGTCGCAATAATAGATATTCCGGTGTCTTAATTGGGATATACAGCCCTTCTCATCAAATTAACCGAGAAACTCCCCTCCTCATCATCATCATCTGCTTTGTGCTTGCAATTACGATTCGACCAGACAAGGTTCATGTTCCGCGATCTTCCCCAATACTTGGTTATCATCACAAGGACCTTACACACTGCATATATAATATACTATATGTCGTGAAAACAAGCATGCCAAAATACATCTGGCACATGAGTTGAATGACGTGGCAATGTCATTCCAGTCAGTCAATAAGCAGATATTTGTTATTTTCTCTTTAATCTGATATACCTTAGCTTTGCATTATGTCATAATGCGTACGTAGGTGGAGGATCATTTGTGCCCTTCATTTCAATGCACATGCCCATTTTATTTCATACTGCAGTGCAACATTTTCTGTTTAAACGCTGTCACTCTCACGTACACTAACAAGCATATCAAGATAATTAAATTCTCTATAAATTTACAACCTATAGAATTTTAGTTCAGTTTCCTCAATATCACATCCGGCATATCGACGTGCTTAGTATTAACGAGTAATGACCATGAGGCTACGGATACAATGATATATATATATATACGAATATAACTTTCTAGAATGCAGTCTCACTGTCAGCAATTCTTAAGTAAAAATGTATAGAAAGTATGTGATGACACTGATGACCCTACATTTTTCGTCAGAATAGATGTTACCCTGTCTATGTGTGCCCTAGACAGACTATTATCTTCATGTCAGCAAGATAATGTATCGTAACCTAGAGGCACTGTAATGTAACTGGAAAAGTCAGTTTGTATTTTGTATGGAACTAGTGTATTTGTAAAAAAGGCAATCATGTTATGCCATGTAAGCAAACACAACGACAAAGAAAAAAGTTGATGTAGTGCAATGCAATGGATTGCGACATGATGTGAAAAGGATTTTGCAAAAAAATGTTATACTATGTGCACCAGTTTGTAAGACGGGTCAACAAACTATTTTAAGCTGGAGAATGAAAAGAAGAGAATTCCTGGAATTTGGTGCACCAAAAAATAACAGTACAGAATGAATGTGTGGTGACAATTTGCCATGAAATTTAATCAGAAGATTCTTCTCAGTCTCAATCTAATAATATAGCAGTGAAATAAAAAGCTTTCCTATGTCTTACGATGCGGTCTCATATTACTTCCTTATCATACTACAGATTTTTTTAAAATCCTTCCTTCAAATATTGCAATGCAACCCGAGACGATTTTTTTCTCTCATTCGCTACATCGAATTCAACTCTGTTTTTGTGCGTTCTTTAAAACCATTTCGCCATGTCGTATATGTGCATGAATTGGAGATGAATCTTGACATAAAATATTTCAAGCTCTTAAGTGCCAGTGATAAAGTTACAGAAAACTGGAAACACAAAAATGCTCAAATTTTACTTTAACCAGAATACTGAAAGAACTTCTGTGGAGTAATAATACCTATGTAAAAAGCAAATAAAGCTTTGTTCTTCCAACTCCAAGCCACTCCATGTACTCTTCTCATGTTCTTAAACGCAACTTTTTAAATAGTCCTAGTACCACTCACAGAACACGGACAGTTTGAAATCTTGAGTTATTTTACAGCTTGACATCAACATCCTATGTTACTCGTTCTCCCCAGTGATGAGGCAGATGTAAGCGAAAAAAGATATAGGCTTTGTGAAAGAGAAGGAAAGTGACATTAGGAAATTCCTTAAAGACGTGTGAGCTACAAGAGTTCACGTCTCCACAGAGGGAGAAAAGAATGGAGTACCCCTGAGAGAGATGTCGTATTTTTCATGTAAAAAGCAGTAACTGGTTCAACATAATGGTACGGAAGAAGTAACCCTCCGGAGAATAGAGAAGTAGCCCTTGATCTCTTATAATGCTCTTGCTGGTGGAGAAAGAGATAAAAAATAGAATCAATAGGGCACTGGACTCATTCCCTTTTCCTTCTCTGCCAAAAATATGGGCTACTGAACTCCGCCGCTACACACTCCCGCATATTTCTCTTAAAGTTTGAGATGTTGGTAAAGTACACACACATAGGTTTTCTTTTTATCCGTATATAACATTACAATGTACACATGTATGAGGAATAAAATATGCATATACATTAGCAATGATATTTTTGCCGAGATGGGAGACGATGCGATGTTGTAATGGTAAAAGCTATAATATCGTCTCGTCGTCGTCGCATTCACTAGCAGACTGACTGAGATACTCACAATCACAAAAGGAAAAAAATCTTGAATCCTGAGCAGCATGGATACAGCTTTTGGGCTGGTTGAACTATCTCGCAAATATGCGTATCTTCATATCCCATTCACACAAGACATCTCTTTTCCTCTTTCTTTTCTTGCTGCAATGATAACTTATTAAATTCTGCTTTTATACGTTGTTTAATGTCTGTGTTGGGTAAGCGAGCTCATATAATGAAAGTAACTACAATTGCATACATAAATATAAATATACTACTAACTCGTCTCATTAACTTAAACATATAAAGCTCGTTTGTATACAATGCTCATGATCTCCTCTAAAAAACTTGGGTTTATGCACAACCCCAACCCTTTACGGAAACCATATTTGCACGTAAATAAAATACACAATACCACTATAATAGAGTCATATGCAAAAAGGTTTTCCATGAATGTAGGACAATGTGGAATGTAAATAGGGACGTTTTCAATTACTCAAGTTTTACAAAAGTTCTGCGTCTTTCAGCCTACAAAATTTAGGTAGTGGAGTAGGATGTGGATAGTATTAAACAGTTCAATGGTGTGTTTTAAAACAATGATCTTTAGACTACGCTGACAATAAGCTTGAATGCTCATGGCATTTACTGAATGAGTATTCAGTATTTCGCTTTTGTTTATAAGTTGGAAACTGCAAAGACGATAGAATTGAATAGGAATGCAAAATAGCATACATAATACATATATACATTACATAATAGGGTTTACTGACAATGTGAATGTGAGAATGCATAATATACAGCATGCATAATGTGGAAGTAATGTAGTGGAAGTTCGTGTTCGTGTTTTCGTATTGCGTGCTTTTTCCTCCAGTAACGTGTAAGTAAATTGCATCCAGACAAAACAAAATCGAAAATGGAACCTTCTTTTGTAAATTAAACCAAACCAGAGAGTCAAAAAGAACGAGAAGTTAGACTTCACAATAATACAACCAGCAAACCTAGAAAGTATGAGTTGCCTATTAAACTATATCAGAGAGATATCCATGTAAAGTAATTATGCTTCGAAATTCTCACACAGGCTACTATCTCAGACAGACTGCACGACATCCATAAATTCTCCTCGGCATCACCTGCATCTGACTGATATTATTTCACTAGTATTCGGGGTAATTAAGCGGCTAATGGAGGAATTCCATTACTTTGCTAAAACAATAAAGATGAAAAAGAAAACCCCCCAATTCCTAACCGGAAGATGGGCGAAGCACGTAACTTGTTTTGAAATTGAATCTGTCAGTTGTATTAAAAAGTTCAATGGACCATTATTAAAAATGATTATAACTATAACCAGTATACCACATCACTTTTATTACCGTGCATACAATAATCATAACACTCACCTACTATTTCCTTTTATTTTAGTAGATGGTCGTAATTTATCGGTTGGATTTTACTGCATTGTGTGTGGGAAGGGAAGTGCCTCCTACACTGCTACACTTTAAAACTTGCTCAGTGAACCATGTAATACGCATGATGTTACCAAAACAAACAAGAAACTCTAATTATTCAACACATAACACAGATACTTCCTAATTTGATTTGTTTCGCAGACACCAAAATTCTTCGCCTTCTTCATGTAAAATTACACACCACAAACGTTGCACGGTTTAAAAAACATTAGCTTTGCAACATACGCATGCAAATTGAATTGAAACATGCACATTTGTTGTATCAACAATCTAATCTTGTGCTTTGTACCATTTCACCATTTGAGCTTTCCTGTTACAACTAATTACACCAGTTTTTTCTTTATTACGTGGGTTACTTTGGCTTTTCAGATAACATACTTTGTCAGTGTGGTAAATACCAGTGCACACGAATAAAATGTCAAGGCCCAACCAGGCGACTAGGCTTAAACGCCTTGAATCTAGTAGGGAAGCTGAATCTCAACAAAACAAGCTAAGCATGAAGAGAAGAGAGAAGCTGAAAGGGAAACCCCAATGACGCATACTTTGATACAGTTGTGAAGATCTCATGTATATGTACTCGTCTAGTGCTTTGATATTAAAGATATATGTATAACCACATTTCCATTCATTGCAACTCATGCCTACCGTTACAAAGGCCATAGGAAATTTTTATACAAAAGTGGTTGCACAAGCTGCAACAAGAAAAGTTCGACACAATCTCTCATCCCTTCTTCGTCATCTAAAATTCCTTCGAACAAGATTAGCTGAATGTCAACATCAGCAAATCAACATGCTGTCTAAGCTTCTTTATAGATATACCACGCAAGATGTATCAAAAGTTGCACGAAATATATACATTTTCTGAATTTATATGAAAAATTATATTGTTGAGCGAACGTGAGGAGTGATGTCATATTCTTTCACAGACGATTTTATTATACTGAGGACCGAAAATGTGCAGTAAAAAGCATTTTATAACATTTCAATGTGAGTAGGTTATAATAGCCGCTGACAGTAGGAAAATATGCCTGACATGTCATGACAGCATGCAAAAAATTAGACCAGAAAATTTTGCAAAAAGTTGCTATGAGGCTAGCGGCTGCAGCGGCAGCTAATCGTAAGTAAGTTTCTCCAGGTATTCAATCGATCCACTACTACTGGTCTCATTCTCTCATTTCTTTACCCCCTTGAACATAACCTTCACCTTCGAGAACACAATTCATGGAAGCGTAATCGGAAGGGCAAAACCTGACAAGCAATAAGCAAATATATGTAACAAAGAAAGAAAAAGTGTAGCTGTTTGGACATCTGCAAAAATCAATATTCACATGAATAAAAAGCGTTATGTTTGTAAACCACTTATTTGTCATGAGCCATGAGCCAAACAGGAAATTCCTGCTATAATTTTCTCCAGCTGGCTGCGCTATTGCCTTCACATGTCACGCTTCCAAACACATTAGACTATTTACTGAATTTAGCAACTTATGAATCAGAAAGGCACATGGTGGAATATGCTATGCTGACTAGATAACGGGCTGCAGTAGTGTAAACAAACAGTATCAGTAACTGGCAAAGAAACGATGAGGAAACTACGCCATAGCAAAATCCTTCTCTAGGAACGCAAAGGAAGAGAAAAGGCATAATTTCTATTTTCCCTGTAGCCAGAACAATAGTTTATGATAGAGTCATGCCATGATCACATAATAAATATAGAACGCTTATTAAAAGAATTGGCGAGCATAACCAGAAAATTCTCATACAATAAAAATGCCAAAAAAATGGGTCAGTCAGTTTTAGTATTTCAGACACTGCTATAGTCCCTTAATAGCAAAAAGGATGAAAGTTCAAGTAGATCTATTGGAAATTCCATCGCAGCGCACCGAGTAAGTGAAACAGTATTGCTAGAAGATACTGACAAAAGGGCATAAATAAACTGATCGTGAGTTAGTTCCTGCCAATTCCCATAATATAATAGTATTTTTGCTATTTCATCAAGTAAATAGAGCCAGCATAGAAAGAATCGATAGTAAACTATGTGCTTGCTTGGACTCATGCAGACAAACAATTTCCCAGAAACGGAAAATACCAAGGTCGAGCTCACAGTACGAAAATAACAAAATTAATGATTTACTCAAAATCACAAAAAAAAATTGGATTTTTGGCTTAGTGTCCGCTCCATTCTAATTGTGTTTTTTTCTCATTTCTACCTCCATGTCTAAAACGAGGTGAAAACACTTCTCTAAGATTGCCTTTTCCATCAACTTAACCCTCCAAGGAAATAAATTACATGGCAAATTCCTTTCCTGGCTTGGCACAAGTAATGTTTACGTTTATTTCGCCTAAAATCGATTTCTGCGTAACCAACACATTCAACATGTGATGAATTTCCTAGCTACCCTTATACTATGTCAAGCAATGAACATGTCCTTAGTTTTTCATGAAATGAATTTAAGCTTTATTAACTCCTCCTCACCAAAGAAAAACATGACAGGAAGACCAGCGAAACCAGCCATGTCTAATAAAATTTTATTCAGCTCATTATATCGAACAACCAAAACTTTCCTATGTTTTCTTCAAAGGTAATATCTCGCAAGGCTTTGTATCTGTCACGTAATCAAAAATGTCCAAAAGAAACTTATCCCAGACTTGAATTGCACTTCTTCCATGTATGGGATACAATTCAAGATAATTAGGTTTGTTACCAACATCTTTCAGATGATGCAGCGAGTACATAATATATGCAATTTCACCATGAAATCTTGAGAACGCTTTTCTCATGAAGACTGTTCTTATAAATTTTATTTTGCGACTGAGGTTTCTCTCTGTTGTGCAGCACGCGAAATGCAGTCCAGTTCGACAAATTTTGGATTTGTTTGGAAAGAAAACCATTTTTGACAATGGGGGGTTTAAATAAAAATGAAGCATCAGTCTGAGGCAGGTTGGTAACAATATATTATTGCGCTTACATTGTAAATACGCTCGCATATTAAGCTAGTATATTGTTGTACTTTCGTTTCGCCTCTGCTTCTAAATTTTCAAGTCTTTTCTATGAACCACAATGTCTCGTGGGAACGGAAAAGTGGCGTGGAGAAAAAGACTAGTGTGTGTAATTGCATAAAGATTAGTGCGGGAACTTACAACGCTAAGCTAACAATCAGTTAATATTATTCCTGGAACGGTGGGAGAGTGTTTTTCTTCACATGATCAACACCCTGAAATGCATGCACAAAAGGATCTACCCTCTGCAACATGTTTCTCTGATACTATACGATACGTCAACTGATACGATGCTCCTTCTACCTCTGTGAAAAATCGAATTGTTTCAAACATTTAGATCAGAAAAGCACATTGTATGGATATTTTATTTGGATGCAAAAGGAAATGGGTGGCTTATACAGTGAGTGAGCCACATTATTCAACCACGTTTGTCTTGAACAATTCTCCAGTTACCTCCTCCACGATTATCACATCGACATAAGTAAATGAAAAGAGAAAAACATATTGCTATTGTCAATGCATTTTAGTGTCATGTCATGCCATCTGCATCATTATGTCAAGCCTATTTGGTCTGAAACTGAACTTATTCCATTAAATCAGTCACATTAATTTAACGGACCAGAAATATCTAAGAAAACTATCTTAGGAGTAACACCTGAACGGAACGAATATTTGAAACGCTGCGTAAATTGAATACTCCCCTCTCATCTCAATTCACCTGTATCATACATAATCGTCATCGTTGTTACTTTTCCCTGCCCAAAATAATCCAACTTCATATTTACCTCTCACGTACACTGCACAGTGCATACTCACTTCAATCTTATCTTGTGCGCATATGAGTTGTATTTAAGGAACATAAAGCAATACAATTGAGGGATATTTGGTATAAAACTTCGTGTTCATGTACGTATTCCCAAGGCAGAAACAAAAATTACATTCATAACTGGGCTTTTGAAAGTTATAATGTCTGGAATTTGTACTAAAACAGCCAGCACTTATCCCTACTACGATAACACAGATTGCAACTATTACAAGGTTGTGCATAAGATTAAAAAATTCTAAAAAGGGAATGGACTAGAAAATTTGTATTATATTTATGAAAAAGGAATGATGCGCAAATAAAGCTACAAAATATTCTAATTGTAACATTGTAAGTGTCAGTTATCAGCAGCAATACAAACTTGTAGGGAAACTATTTCATTCTTATTTTGTTTACCAATTTACGTTTAAAAGGTGTGTATGCAATACGCATTGCTTTACACGAGGGTGGCATAGTCAAACAATGGGTCATTAGTTATTACAGTGCACAGTGCACGCCACTAAAGACTTCATCGTATTGTCTGTTTCTAGTACCTGTTAAGCTTTCAGATTTCCACTCAGGCAGCCTTTTTAGGACCGGAAACCAAAAAAACCGGAAAGGGGAAAAAAATAAGTTGAACAACTCCCTAGAGTTCAGAAATAAAGCTCACTATGTAGTCCTGCATTGAAAGGCAGAGAGGCAATTAAACTGAATGTCTGGAAGATTATAGATGTAAAAGGAAAGTCATTCTCGTAAAAAATTAAGTTAAATGCAACTCTTTACCAAGAGCAAGGCTTTCGTGCTTTGATTTTTTGTTTTAAAAAAATTCTATACAGTATATCTATACGATACACACACACCGTTCCGAGTTTTTGTTCAGTTACTGACTTTACTTTTCCCTTACCAAGTGTAGTGGAGAATTCTGATAAATTAGTATGGAGCTTTAGTTTAGAGAGAAGAATACAAGTTCGTTGTTCTGATAAAAAATAAGACTGATTACTTCTACCATTTTATGAAATAAATATACTCATACTCATTCACTCATTCAATACGCATACGATATCACGCGTTGTGTTCTCGTGTATTCTTTTCATGTTACGAATACATATTAGAGTACACGCATGAAAGCCAGTTTATATATTCAATCAAGGGAAACTGGAAGGAAATTCTCTTCTCAAAATGATTGTTTCTCGCACTTCAATTGGCGTAAGCTTCTCAATTCATCTTAAAAAATATTGTCTGGCTCATGAAATGAACAATTACGATTTCTGAAGAGGAAATGACTCTCAAAACAGATTTCCCTAACGTGGAACAGGTGGTCTGTCTACGGGCTGCAGGGTAAGGCTTTTACATTATGCTTTTCTACTTCACTCACATAAAAGTATCAACCTTAGGTACAACTACTAGTCAGCCAACTTTTTTTTCTTGAGAACTTGTACTTGTTCCCCTTTTTAAATTCACAGAAATACAACACGGCAGAAGATTCCTAATTTTGTCATATTTGGCAGGATATTACCTCGACACATTTAGTCATATCACGTAGCGTCATAAACTGTACATAATTCAAATCTTTTAGTCGCAATCAATCAATAACACAAATTAACAATAAATCCCTCAACAATCGCACACCTGTACAAAAATTAGGGTCACAGAGATAAAAACATTCGTTTGATTAAATCACAGAGAATTGAAAGAATGCTAAAAATTTATGCACATTGGCATTACTAATTTTTCGGTTTTTAGGGCTTCAAATATTTCTATGCAAATTATAATTAATTATATCACACATCCAATTTCCATGACCTGTCACGTATGTTAAAATACATAATTACTCCACAATTGCTAATTGCTACAACCTTCTACGAATTAGTTGATGGGATTATTATCCCACGGATGGAATACTGTTGCGTTTCGTACAAGCAAAAAAATGCAAAAGTTTTTTCCCCTATGCTGGCGTTGCATGAGCTCAAACAAAAAGATTCTCTGAACGTCATATCGATATGCGATCCCTCTTTTCTGTTGCGAAACTCATTAGACTTTACAAGTATTTTGCCGTTTTGCCCGTACACTTCCAGATTGCAGATCAATGCACACTGCCCTTGCTCTGCAAAAATGCTCTCGTAATGATGTTTTTCCTGCTTTATAATAAATGATAACCATCACCGTTTAAAGTTCTTGTGTCAAGACCGTAAGGCATGTCCTTGAAAATGCTTGTTAAGTTTAGCCTGCTGTTGTCACTTTTTGTTCAAATCCTTCCTTATAAATGTAAGAATGGAAATTGAAGAGATATAAAAAAACAAATTGTGAAGTCATCTTTTTAAATGAATTTGGTTTGCACTGTGAAGTGTGCACCTACTAGCACGTTGCACATGGACATGAAATACGAAACGATACTTGCGACAGAATGTATGATTTGTGGGAGTATGTAGTAGCAACTTTTGCAGCCACACTTTATTTGTGAATCAATTTTCCATATAATAAAATTGCTTCTAGGCTTGCAACATCCAGAATGAATTTGTACGTATATGTATATAATGCATAGTAATATACTAACCCTTTCAAAGAATTCATTATTGCATACTCACAAAGATAATTTGAAGAATGTTGAGAAGCGAAAATATTTTCTTACCTGGAGAACACCGGCAACACGAAATGTTAGAAAGAAATCCCTTTCGTAATGTAAACCACACCATAGATATACGAAAACCCTCTTTCCTCAAGGTTTTGGTTACAGTTATATGAGTACAATGCAGTATTCCACGAAGATCTTTTATGACTGTATGACTAACCATTAAAGAATCTACATTTCACACACTTCCATTCCCAAAATTTTAACAGTTTATTAAAGCACAAAAATAAACGACTAATTATGTAACTGTCATTGTTTGTTAATTGTTCTACAGAAACGTCCTCACAATGAGAAATTTAAGTTTTTATAGATGGCACGGATTAATGGTATCCTTTGATTTTTGCACATTATTCCACATAGCACAGTGCCGTCCAATGATACAGGAAGAGATCACTATTCAAAGTAAATCTATTTTATCTTAAATTTACATTCACTTTGTCTCCAATGTCCAACCGATTAACTCGTAGTACAGCTGATGAACGACTGATCACTTGTTTCATACAATCGGAGCTTTACTTTTCAAGCTTGTTTATCTTCACAGTGAGTGGGACTACTAAGTATAACCATGATTAATGCATATGATGATGACGCTGACGACTCAACTTGCTTGCTTGACGAAACAAGGATGACGAGTATGTATACTTATACTTGTTGTGGAGATGTTGTTCCTTGCTTTTATGCATAATTGTTTTTATCAACTCAACAGAAGAGATGTGATGCCGCGTCCTTTCTGTAAATAGCTTGTCCAATAAAATACAAAGTCAAAGTACAGTAAAACGTGTGCATTGAATCCATCTAATATTTGCTCAGTACAATGGTTGTCTCCTGTCTGAAGTATGAAGTCAAAGTCAAAACTTCATGAAAATCTAAGTCTACCAAGTAATAGTGGCACGGATGGGATGAAAACATACCCCCGGCAAGTCTTCATTCCCTAACTTCGGTATCCTTCTGTAGCTACTTTAATACGTATGACTACTTTTACTTTTACATACGTTCACAAGACTGCCTCACTCATAACGAGAGCTTGCCTCGACTGCGAATGAGTTGGTTGCCGTATCGCGTAGTCAACAAAAGGAAAAATATCTTGAGCAAGAAACAGCCTAGTCAGTCTGATTCTTCTAGTTCTAGTCTTGGTATAAGCGAAAGCTACTCAACTTGGATTGTGTACTTAAAAGTTGATCGGCGTATTTTGAGTATAAGAAAAGGTTAGTGTGATTGTAAAAAAGCCTGCGCTCATACATGCTCTCTATGCCTTCCTTAATATTTTTCGTTCTCATGGAATGAATACTGATATGATATGCTTTGACTGGAATCTTTCCAGCGCGTCGAATTCTCTCCGATCAGATATGGGTTTTAATTTTCGCTGGACATGAAGAAAAGCTCATACAGTATTACTGAAATGTAATTAATTATTTTAGAGTATAAGA
>JAHZNA010003636.1:0-25659 GCA_027743935.1 Sinodicranocentrus sp. ZH6 | reverse complement strand
TCCAAGGTGTGAAACACGAAGACATCTTGTCATGCTAATGAAAGAGGAGCAAAGAACCAAAACTCAAGATGAATTTGGTGAAACATCTCTTGTAGAAAGGTAATCGTACCTTGTAGATACGATAGAATGTGAGCCTTACGTAATCAATACCCGTAATGGCACGCACGAATTCCAGAGCTTAAGTGTCATGCCGAGAATATAATTTGTAGTATTCAATCTATATGGGGATATAATCAAATCGGCTTTATAATTTTTTGGAAAAAATTGTAGAAAAAAGTACGTACGTTTGGGTACTTCTCAAGAGTGATTTTGTATCTATGAACATCTTCCCGAGACGTGAACGAAACAGTATCCGTACTTTGTACCAGAGGAAGATGGAAACAAAAGAGAAGAGATTAAGTTGAAGTTGTAACGGATAATACAAAAGAAATGAAATAATAGATCGGCGTTGCATGATAAGATCTTTTATTTCACCAAGTGAGCCAGAAATTAGACTGGTTCTCAGCAAAGAGAAGCTAACGGTGCGCGTTGTTTTAAAGAGCCCGAGTGTTGATTCATTTTTATAGAATTATAATGGAGCCGCTAGCCATGTAATAGACTTTGTTATGAAACCGTTTAAAAAAGGCTAATACAAGTGTGTGTGATTTTACTAGAAGGAAAAACATCAGAGCCTTCGGAGATTTGAGTATTTACACAGAGAATTATTAGATTTTTTTGCACATGAAAAAAATCCGGTAATTCATGAAATAATATTTATCACGAGAGACCTTCAAGCTAAATATACCTAAAATTCGTACACATAATATGGCTTGTTATTGGCAATGAATCGGGATGCAATTTGCCCAGTATCATATCTATAATTTTCAATATTGGATCTATTTATCATTACATTTCAGCACATGTGAACTCCTAACCTGTGAAAGTCCGTGAAAGGTCGATTGTAAATTATATTGTCGGTAAAGAGCTAGCAGAGGAGATGAAGTCGATTATAAAAATTGGCAGGTTATATAGAGCGTTCCATGGTGTGTCTAACAACCGCTAATTGAACCCAATAGCACGATTTGATACACTATCGGAAGAAAGCAAGCCATTCAGAAAATTTAGTACCGGTAACACCAAACAACAGTTCAAACACGAATTCTCATGATTACATACGTTAACCACAATGTAATCTCTAATACGCCTCACATTAGGCATTTTTGTTAGTCGGCCGCAGCCGGCACCTTCAAAAAGACACAACAAAAAATTCTTGTAGTACTAGTGATAAAGCACAAATAAATACAAAGGATTTTGGCCGCTACAGCTACTATGATGATGTTTGATGATGATAGGGATGTGATGTGATGATGATGCAGATGATATGAATATTGCTGCCTATGTGCACATCTCACGTAGCCGCGCTAAGAGAGTACAGCGTATTAGTGAGATGTTTTCTTTGAGGTGATTTCAGCTGCCGCAACACCATTGCCTAATATGCTTGCCGCCGCGTTACCTTATACTTACCTAGCCAACCCTTTCAGTCATTACTACATGAAATCTGACAGATTTAAAAGTTTCGGAAACCTTTGTAGCCATCTTTTTGACAATTTATAGTGAATGTGCATCATCGGCGAAGGATGTGCTTTTTTCGCTGCTGGGCACGCTACATGAAAAGTATAAAAAAAAGTTTTAATGGGCTTCAATGATCCTTGGCGAGGAAGCATTTGCCGAAGTCGGAAAGTTCGTAATGAACTTAAATGTTCTCGTCAAATTATGTTGGTCATCAAAACACAAACCGCTCTCCGGCGTATGCACTGCTTGTATTTTTATGCTATGAGTCCTTGAAGTATGAGCGTTGCTACAAATATAAAGGTTCCTTGCTCGAAAATCAGCACTGAAGAATTATGCTATGATTTATGTGCAGTGGTTAAAAATTTATAGATAATACTTCAAAGGGTGGAAAATATATTCGGCTTTTATGTGAGTAAGCACTTCCTGTGCTAAAAATTTTTGTCGCACCTTCATGAAAAGTTATCATATTTGTGATACCTCCACTGTCAGCAGTCGGCATACTTTATTACTTTTTCGTTGAATTTGATACGTTTGATCTTCCCACGCGTTATTTGTCATTAAGCCAATATTTGATGTAAGAAATACAACTTAAAAGTATACTCCTCCTGACATCCGTGTACTAAAAGCAGTCGAGTTTAAGTTTCTAAACTATTTATTCTATCTTCATTCCGAAGGTTAAAGTATACTGCTCTCCACTCTAATATGCAACTTAAACTAGCAGCAACGTCTGTGAATACACTAGTGACTAGTAGGACAATGCCTATTTCTCCATATACTTCAAAGTCCAACTAAACTATAGGTTGTCTCTTTCTCCCTCATCCGCCGCACAATAATCACATACGCGAGCAGCATGCTGTATCACAACGACTAGAAGAGCACAGCACATCTCTTTTTTTATAAATTAGTGATCTAAGCGATACATGTAAAAAATTCATTTTGTTGGCAGGCTTTGATGTACCGCTTTTCTCTCTCTAAGCTTCTACACATGATTGTACAACACTAGGATAGGGTTCTCTGAGGCACCGACAGGTGGTCAAATTAGTGGTTATATACCTTATAATAAATGTAAGCAACAGATCATCTTCTTTCTACCATCTCTGCTTGATAGGACTTCCAGATGAGTGACTTTGTAATATTATATTATCTCGAGGAGAATCACCAAGAAGGAGCTCTGTTGCAGCATCAACATTCACCGACTGTGTTGCAGTTACAGCTCTCTAAATGCAAAAGACTGAACCGCCACAAAAAATCAGTTTAAAGAGCTCCAAATCTTTAACGTATGCTTTTGCCAATTTAGTAATAGCGGAAAATGGGAGCAGATGAAAGGATCAGACCGACTAGTAATGTCAACTAGGAAAACATGGTACTAAAGAGAGTATTATAGTTATCAGCGGATCAGAGTAAAGGGCAAAAAGATTATAAAGAATAGAATAGGGATGTACGTATATTGCGTGGCTTTTCTATCACCGCAGTCCTCTCACAAGCGTTTTTTAAATATATTTTCCCTGAGCTTTTGTTGTCGATAAATCACAGGAAAAAATTATTTTAAAATCTGATTAACACCAACAGACCGAAACGACAATGAGTTATATGCGTATAGAAACATGTACATCGTAAAGAACGGTACACTCACACGCTATTGTACAACCTCTCTTGTACCGTGTCAACCGAGCCATTACTAATAAGGACGCCCATGAAGAAGCAAATGTTGGATGTATCACGAGAGGGGAGAAACTAAAAAGTGTTTTCTAATGATATTAGCATTACATGTCCACCAACACACCTATTCTTTTTCACTTTTCAATGATATCTCTCATAAGTCCGAGTTCCCTTTGAAGTTTTGGTTTTATATGTTCGTGAGATACTCGTTGGTACATTTGATTTGAAGAATTTATTAGTATTTCATTGTTCATTATTGTTGTCCGCCCATCATGGAATAGGACAGTTGAGTAGTCGGTCCGTTCACTCAAGTTAGAGTTTTGTGTGGAGTAAAAGTAATCAACAGCGCAATTGTGTTTTACCGTGTGGATAGTGCATCTCTGATTGAACTTGTCTCTCACTGACAGCAACGGGGAGTAGGGATTTCTACCTTTTATCAATGTAACTTGTAGCTAACCCGCTGTACTCATTGTTCAGTAATGTCCATTCGCTGTTCTTTGAAAAAATCGGGACTTTAAAAAGACTACGAGCTACATACCCGAATGGATAAAAATGTACACTCTATTTGTATGCGTTCGTGCATAGAAGGGAAAAAAATCTTGGGAAAAATAATAATGTAAAAAGGGACCACCTGCTAAGCCCAACACCTGTATATTTCGCTTTTCAAAGGCCCTTAAAAGATTCAAGCTCTCTTTGTACTCTACTCTGATTCTTTTCCAATGCTTTTCTTTTACTGTTTCTTGTAGAGCCGTGTCTTCTTCATTCTTTTCAGTCACTGACCGTATACCATGTATACATGCTGAAAGAGATAGTTGTTAAGAGTTTAAAAAAAGTCCACATGAATAAAACTCCAGCACATCATTCTGATTGTTCGCCTTTGAGACTGTTTAAGTTTACTCGGTTAGATCGGATCATCATCAAAAGGACTTTTTTCTTTTCTCATTCGCCGTATTTCTTTTCTTTGAATGCTTTTGCTGCATCACCATTCTTACTTAAAATCACAGGAAATGGCTATTGCCTTTTGTCATTATCACGTCACATCCAATATCTAAGACTTTAATCCCGGAAGTCTTTGTAGGTGCATAATGTAAAAGTGTGTACAGTGTACACTCACACAAACATGTTATATCCATTAAACATTGTATAAAGCAGAAAAAGGAGAAAAGGAATGACAAAAGCTTAGAGAGGAGAGAGGAGAAGTTGAAATCAAAAGGACGACTCAGCGTGCGGGTTATACACAGGTGGCAAAGTTGTTTTCTGGAAGTCCAAAAAATTCCATAGGTTGACTTTACCAACCAGACAATATCTCACGGGAAATGACTGTCATTAAACAAGCTTAATGTCTTAAAGTAACTTATCTTGTAAAAAAGCAAGGTCCGGTCTGACTTCTTTGTTGATTATTGTCACCCGTCCGTCCGTCAGTCACACAAAAAAGCATTAAAAATGCTGATCACTGCACAAGCACGACCACAGTTTGTTACGTAGTTATCATTCCTTTGGCATGACAGGCGATATTTTTCTTTAAAAATCGGATAAGAGCAAACGGCACATAAAGAAATGTTTGTTTCTTTGTTTTTTTCTTCTTCTCAAACTCGCCGAATCTTGAGAAGAGCTCGTGCTTCCCTTCAACGTTTCACTGATAAGAGTGAATATGTATGGTTATTACATGCATGCAATCTGTGTGATAACATCAATTTTCAATTCCGTCCGAGACTGAAAGTAACATACATTTTGTAGTAGTCACATATATGATAGTTGATAGAAAATGCCAACTCTTCTATGCATAATATGATTGTAACATGCTGCCTAGTTCAGTAATAGACCTCCTTACATAAGAGTAGGAAACGCTGTTTTTTGTCTACATTATTTCGATTGGAAAGAAAATCTTGTGAAGAAGCAAGAAGCACTACTAAAAAAGAACATGACTTATGTATCATCCTCATCATTGCAAGGTTTTATCTCTGTGAAGATTTGAAAAAGAAGTATGATGCATTTTTAATGCACTATTCCTATCTTCTATACAAAATCTATATTCTTCTCCAGATTTGTCGACTGGGAAAAAATTCTGTTGTGTAGTACCTCCTCTTTCGTGATTGTAAACTTACCAAATTGTCTACTGTTTTCACAATTTGTGTACAATTTACAGAATTCATTTTCTTGATCAAAGTTTCCGATAAAGGAATGAAGGCCTTTTTGTTACTTCCCGGATGATAATGAAATATGTGAATACGTAGAACAGGGAGGTATTGTTTCAAGATGCTAGTTTTTTCTCTGCCTTGCACTGCTCCACAAAAAAACAATTTCAGACAGTCGGCTTCATAAACATCTTGTGATAAGTATCAGACATTTCGGCCGATATACATGCATACACGAGTGTCCAAATGAGAAATTTTTAGAAATGTAACGTTTTCCAGCAAGAAACGCAGAGATAGGAGGGCCAATTTTAAGGAGGAAACAACCACATGATTTAGGAGTAATAAAGATTCGTAATAAGAGTCATAATCCCGTATGAAAGCCTTAAATAAAAACTACTGACTTTCCTATGAAAAAGGTGAATCGCCACCACGGTCGATGTAGAAGCTAAACCATGTACGTACTAACAATGAAAGATAATAACACTTTCCTGAAGTTTGTGTACGTAAGCACAAATCTGATACACGTCTTTATATAAATTACGCCCATACATATATATATCAAAATGGAATGTGCATGGTGCAGAGGGTGACCAATAAATAACGAAAGCAGTCAACCGAAATGGTGTTATAAAAATACCGAAAGACTGACTTTCCTTTAGGATGAATGAATATTCATGGGTAATATTTAATCTAAATGTGCATCAGCCCTACTGGTGCGGTGCAGTTTTTCTGTTGTTATAATCCATGATGGGTCTGGTTTCATATTCATAATAGCTTCTTCGGCAACCTGAGATACCTTCTGGTCACCAGTAAAAGCAAAAGTAAGCAAATGCAAAGATATTCTATTGCCTTTAACGTTGGAGAATGAACGGCATTTCTTGAGTGACTTCTGTTTTAAGAGAATAAGAAATGATCTGCTGTTATTGAAGCGCCCCCGACTCCTGGTCCATCCTTTTTTAAGCAGACGATTTGGGTGCGTATATTATTCAAAATATATTGAGAGGCGATTTTTTCTCCGAAAAGGAGAGGATAAATTAGTAATTCTTACGTGCACTGCAGTTCAAACAATAGCGTCTGCTTGCTGTTTTGATTACTAGACACTTTGTATAATGATAACGCGCAGTGGTAATAAAAAGTGAATAAAATAAAAATGAAGAGCTCTTTACCTCCTTTTTGTGAGTTGGCAGGATTTGCCGAACTATTTATTCTCCTCTAAAGAACCTTTTCTGTCTGAATGTGTGTCTTGCAGATGAGGATGGATGCATGCATATAATAATTATTAACTAATTTAGGCAATGGAAAGAAAAATATCAATTTGCTCGAGTTGAACAGCTTTTCACGTCGACTCATATTTGAGTTGAGTATGTTGTGGAGTGGAACTTCACTTTGCACTATCTTCAAGAGCGGTATTAGATACAGGTTCGCAGTGGTATACATTAGTTCGTACTTCATCTCGTTTCTCTCAATGATTGTTAACTCACTAGGTGGTCCACAAGAATTTTACAGCTAGTCATGGACGTGGACGGCAGCAGTGGCAGGTGTGCTATGCATAATTCGATGATAATCTCGGCTCCAGTTTTCTGGTTGATTTGCATTGAATTCATCAAAAGGGATTTTGCCGTCCTTGATTCTGTACAGAAGTTCAAAGTCTTAAAATCATTTTCTGTAAAGTTATAATATCTCAGCAGATGCGGAAAGCATTTTAATGTACAAATTAATATCGCTGACCTTTCCTCAAATAGTATATTTTACGTTGATGATGACTTCCCACACTCAATAGGTGAAGTCTGTCTTTGTGTATGAATGACTTTTCTTCTCTTTGGTATGATTTTTTGAAGCAAATAAATATTTTACTCGACGTGAGATTGATGTTTGGTTCATAATCCAAGAAGTCAATTCAACTTTGGTTTTAATGCACTTCAATTTTTTTTAGTAAACTTTCCCTTGTGACTTTATAAAATTGTAGAGATGCAAACAGGACATACTATATTATATATGTTTTTTTTGCTGACCTTTCCTCAAATAGTATATTTTACGTTGATGATGACTTCCCACACTCAATAGGTGAAGTCTGTCTTTGTGTATGAATGACTTTTCTTCTCTTTGAGATGATTTTTTGAAGCAAATCAATATTTTACTCGACGTGAGATTGATGTTAAAGGTTCATAATCCAAAAAGTCAATTCAACTTTGGTTTTAATGCACTTCAATTTTTTTAGTAAACTTTCCCTTGTGACTTTATAAAATTGTAGAGATGCAAACAGGACATACTATATTATAAATGTTTTTTTGCTTATTGCTTACAATATGTATTTTATTTACATCATATTGACTAAACAATAGGAATGATGTAAAAATGAAATTTTGACTTGTGGCTCGAAAGGTTTTACTTGGCAGGAATAACATCAAAATCTATTCACTGTCAAGCCTAAGATTAAGGTCCATATTACAACTACAACTTACACATTCAGAGCAGTTTTGAGAGTTGCAGTTGGGTCGGTCTCTTCACGTATCTTTATCTCAAACTGCATCGTCTTATTTATGATTGTCCCTGTGACATCCATGGTGGTCTCCTTTTCTTGCCTCATGCATAACTGCGGGAGTTGTTTTCAGTTTCTTGTGTAACGTCTTGTGTGAAATTAGATTTCTGTCATCTAAACATATTGTGTGGATTCAAGTGAATTCGAGTGGAAATGGATAAATTACTAATATGACCTCCCCGCTCGCTCGACTATACGTGAACAATAGAATATATATGTAAGTTACCAATTGGATATAATTATTGTTATCAGGGTTCTCTGTTTATATGTCGTGTTATTATTTCGTTTTCTAAAAAATAAACACGGATGAAAGTACTTGACCAGAGGTATACGTTTATCAATGGATTCTAATTTGTTGGTATGTGTTTTTCGTAGTTAAGTTACTTTGGTGTTATTATTAGTCAGAAAAACAGTACGGCTCATATTTAGTAAGCACAACTATTGAACTTCTACATATACGTACATACTGAAAAGATTTGAACAGACGCCATCAGACCCTTTTCTCTATCATCTATGTCATGACATTTGGCACAAAGATATGATGGATTAGCTCCAGACTTACGCCGACGTCAGACGATGAAATCTATCTTACTTGAAGTTGTCAGTTTCTCCAGGCTTGATTGTAGTTTCTAGTCAAGCAAAAAACAGCTAATTGCTTTTCCAACATTTCCCAACATTCCAGTAAATATGAGTTTCTCGAGGAAAGTGAATAGATCACAAAATCCCAAATAGTAACTTATAACTGTTCTCAACAGAGGGTTCTCTTTAAGGATTATATGTAGCCAAAGCTTGTGATTATGAGGGATCATAAAACTTGATCCTTTCAATATTTACATAGTTGTGTGTTTCAAGTCTCAATAAGGAATTACTTTAACAGAAATATGCAATATGCTAGATACGTGCTCTGTCGTCCTCTTACTCTTCGGCTGAGCATGACTTTTGGTGTGACATTTTAAAATTTACCATGATTACTTTTGAACTTTATATACCAGTCAGTTAACGAAACCCTAAGCTATTGATTCTTTGCTTCATATAGAAAGTCCTTAGGATTTATTCATGAAAACTTCCTTTTCCATATTTCCTTCGTTTTTATTGCCTTAATACCGACATGCACGGTGTCTATTTGAACACCGAAACATATCTACCATAAAGCTGTACAAAAAACGCTGTCGAAAAAGCAATGATGCGAGAGTAGTATTCATTGTCCCGTTTATTTTTCTTTCAGCAAATGATATATGGGTTTCAAATTCCTCCCAGTGTCAATACATAGTTTGTACAGTACGGTTAAATGGTTACAGATATAGGATGCATCACATGCCACTTGTCTCAAGTCTCACTATAGACTATAAAGTGCTTTATATAACTAGGTGTAAATGTTTTAAAGAAGAGGGTACAGTCCGCAGTTAGAAATATTACATATACACCTAGTATGCTATGTGTTTCAGCAGATTGTTGTAGAATCCTCAAAAAAGTGTTCAGCTTGTGTGACTTCAGTCAACTCTGAGATGGCCCAAAAAGTGATTTAAATTCAAAATTCAACCTTTTAAGGGTATAGGGCAGCTTAACGGTTGGTAGATTACTCAAAGATTCCGACAAGTTAAAAGTCATTCTGTTGGTCAGGTCTGGTGCAGTTTTTCTGTTCTCATCAAAACATAAAGTAGGGACTGTCGGATAAATAAATAGCTATAAAGCTCTTCAACGGATTTGTCCAGTGTTTACACACTTCAGAAGTTAAAAATACAAAACTACCGAAGAGGTCCTGTTACCAAAGCGGTTTTGAATCTGCACCGGGAAAGTTCATCAATTACAAATAAGTGTGACCAAATAAGAACGTAGATGACAAAAAAAGATGACTCGGGTTCTAGTTACATAAAAATACATAAGGAGATACATACAAATGCAAAAGTTTGTTTTCCTAATGCATTGTAAAATACGCCTTCTTAAAAGATCATCTAATCAAATACCAGCATCGGCTAGATCTTCTTTCCTCTTCTGTTCAGAATGCACTTTGGGTTTCGTCGCCGGTCAAGCTTGATGAATTTCGACATGTATCAAATGTCACAAACATTCAAGCAAGGAAATGCATTTGGGACAGAGCATGACATCAAATGCGAACATTTCTCAAAGTCACTTTTCTTTTGTTGATGTTCCATTTTATCTCAGCGAATCATCATCATGTTGCATCGTCGAATTTTCTGATTGAGATTTTTTCCTCAATCTTTTATATGCATTTGCTGATCGTAATACCTGCGGTGATGCACAACAATGTTTCTCAAATGCGGCTTTTGAAAGATCATAAAAATGAAGTATGGAGCGTACTATTAACAGCAAAGCTTTGCATTGTCATATCCAGCATGTTTCCATTTGAATCTTTTTGACTTGCCTCCGACATATCGTATCGCATCTTCTTCAAGATGAGAATAAAAAGAGAGGATGTACGCACCTGTGGCATTGCAATGGAAGCAATAAAGAAACAACACGGACAATGATGTTGATGTCATGTCACGTTGAAATTATTATCTACTTTTTTGCTCTCTTCCATTTTGTCTGCTTGGTTTGCATACAGGTAGTGCATTGTGCAGTGCAGCTATCATAATCATGAAATCGAAATCCCCTAGTTTTTTTGTTGGGATTGAATTCGAGCTTTAAGCAACGCAGATATAAACGTACACAGAAAAGAACTTCTGTGTGAAAGCTGTATACCGAAAGGAATACAAAGGCCGACGGGAAGGATTTATCACAGAGAGATTTTTTCGGCTACCAACAGACCACTACCGCATCCAAACTCATCAGTGAACTTCATCAAAGACGAAGGCTACCAAGGAATGTGTAAAAGTGAGCCGGTTTGAACACAAAAAATATGTTCTCCTTGGAAAAAAGTGACCAGCAGAGAAAGACTGGCTTAACTTAGCAAGCCACCTCTTTTCATATGCGGTAGGTGTGGACAAAAACTTATAATAAATGTATTAGAAGGTTATCATCATAACAGAGGAGAAAACCTTACACTTACATCGTTCGTCATAGTCAGAGTGCATGCATGATGCATACCTGATCTACTCAGATTCATGTAAGAAATCTCACAAACATGCATAGGTATACATATTTTTAATCATTATACTCTTCTAAAAGCCGCGCGGTTACATCTTACACACATGTTATTTCTGATGTATGTGCCGAAATGAGGTTTAATGGATGTAAAAGTAGTCGGCTTATTGTAATCGTGAGCTGTTGATGTCCACGACTCTTTCGGAGTGACCAGCAGGCTTTAGCTTGAAAAAGCCGGACAAACCAGTAAAATTGCAAGGGATTGTAATGCATCATGGGTTGTGTACAGCAAGTCCCTTACTATCTACAGGAGTTGCTCTTGTAAAAATTCAAAAAATATCAAATGTACAGTGTATACAAGAGAAAGAGATACCCGTGTAGATTGTTAGCTGGCTGGAAAATAAAAATGAAACAGAATCCTACAGACATAAAATCCTGTGCACATTTTTATTACTTTTTATGATTCGCTTTGCTTTTGCCCCGCTCAGCCGCTTTCATGCTGGAAAACTGGATAATATTGTAATATTGAAGATATAAACTTTTTAACTCGTCGTTTGACTCATTCCTCGTCAGCAACTCTAACATACAAGCTCCTCTACTTTTGACTAAAATCTGACTCACGGAAATCACAGCTATTACCCAGCTTTTTTTTCACAATGGCAATAATAATAATATTATTATTACCTGCTCGAAGCCGCTTTTTGCTGTTTTACGAATATAATGAATCTCTCCGTGAGTGAGGGAGAGCGAATTAAAAGGAAAATAGTCATAAGGGAAAAGGGAATGGGTTGTACACACGTTACACGGATTTTTTTTCTTCGGTCATTATTATTAAATATAAAAAAGCCATGCCGTTTGATAATAATGTTGGGCTATTGCTGTGTAGCGTACTACTGTGAGCAACGAGCACTTGCACTGCTTTAATAATATTCATCATATCCAGTGGAGAAGCGGACAGTTCAAAAGGAATTTATTGTTCTTATCATATTGGTGATAAGAGGTCTATACGAGTATAATATTATTATTACAAGGGAAAAGCGTAGAATATGTATCTCATCTCTTCACTCACTCTGTTTATATCCTTCCAGCCCGATCTCCTTCACAATGAATTGTATAAGGTTTATAGTTGAAAAAAGGATGATGATGATGATGCATGCCTAGCGTAATTCTCTTGTCGGCAAGTTCAGAAGAAGATGAGACTCCACTTCACTAACAACACCAATATCACCAGCAGCCGTCGCATTTTCACTATAATATACTTAAGTGTACACCTATATGTATATAAGATGTCTATATGTACATATTACTTTTCAGTGGAGTAGTAGTTGTGTTGCTCTCGTACGCATGTTAGATATCAGGAAAAGACATCATCATAAGTTGTGTAAAGGTCTTTTACAACAGTTTGTTGGTCGCAACAAACTAGCCGAGGCAGAGTTACAAAGCGGCGATACGACTGACTTTTTGTCGTGGTTCCTTTCCCAAGTATCATTATAACATCATATCGGCTCCGTCTTCTGTTATTTAACATGTCTTCCAGCCAACACGGGATGATTTTTTGAAAAAGATCGATGGATGCATTAGCAAAGTATCCTTTCATGATGTTGGACAATGATGAAGCGTGTGGAGTATATGAGGATATAACAAAAGAAGGGTACAAGAAACAACCAGCTACAAATGATCATTTTTTGGTGCATTCCTCATTATCGTATCATGTTTCAATGTTTTACGTAAGAAAAAGGTCCTTATGCCAAGGTAAAGTACAAATTATGTCAATTTTTCTTGCAAGGCGTAAGTTGATCATATCGTCAATAGCATGCTTATTTGCTCTGCATACAACATTTTCCTACCATCGTCGCCCTTTGGTAGAGTTTTATTTTTATTACGAAACTGATTTCATGTAACTGTTGTTGACTTTGCCTTTTATGCCCTTGTAATAAGCTTAAAACTTTTGCATCCTACAGAAGGCAGATTTCACCATAGTACGATCTGCAGACAATTGACCATGACCATGAAATCTGCTTAGAGGGCACAACAAGTACAGAAGTAACAATACACTTGTGTTAAAATTAAGACTGGTTTTGTCGAGGGAAATAATCCGATTTTGAAAACTTCGTTGTAAATCATAAGTGGAAGAAAAGACTCATGAAATAATTACCGACTGCTCCTTCGTGTCTTATTAAGATAAGGCGAGAGAGGGAGAGGCGAGCCGTGCAGGAGGGTAGAACGGGTTATTTACGCAGGGATTGTAATTCCGTACCTCTCTTCTTAAAGCGGACGGACGGAAACTTTTACATCGGAAGAACATAAACAAGTCAAAAACTGCGTAATGAAATGTGTCTTGAGGGAGTTTCTTCAAACTTTGAAGGTATAATATAATGTATGATTGTGTGGCTGTACATCCGTGTTAAACCTTTTGCTGGTGAGCTAAAACTGTTCATGTTTGAGGGACCCGCATTACAACCAACTTGTAATAAGTCGTACACCACTGTTGCTTGACCAAGGGTTGCCTTATTCTTCAAGGGCCGGACAAGTTTTTCTCTGAAGACTTGTTTTCAGCCGGCATCATCAAAGGTTCCCTTTTCACTCTCCCGATTCCAATGTTACAAGCGGCAATAATATTACAATATTACCTCTCTCACTCTTTGCGTATCCTTACTTATTCATGCATCATTTGTACACGATATACCTGTAAAAATCTCTTTTTCTTCTCAAACATACATGCCTATTCAGCTCAACAAAGGTGGCTCACAGTAAGTGCTACGTGAGATGTACGGCATGAGGGATGACCAAGTCACAGAGATTGTAACATAATGACCTTTTCAAACCAAAGAAGATGAGTGAGCGCCGAAGGGTAGCTTCACCATCACCTTCTAATAAATACTTACCTTACCACTAGCTGCTCCACTGCTACTAATACTCTTCCTCACTCCTCATCATCCTCGAAACTTTCTTTATGTTCGCTTGTTAGCATCATCAAGAAGACGGACCGCCATTATTTCCTTTTTTCTGGATCCTTGTTCCTGTTTTTACTGATATAAGTTTCCTCCCTTATAAAAACCCAGCCAAGTAAGGCCTATAATAAGGGTCCAGTCTTGAATCCAGCATTTACTTTACTTTTGGAAAGGAATTAACGTAAAGGATTCTCATCCCTGTTGAAGAACTTGCGGAACCATCACGTAAGCGATAAGGAAGTTGTATAGGTATCTCTATGGTCATACTAAATGGGCAAAGATGGCAAGTTAAAATATAAGTTTATTAGAAGCATACGAACAAGTTAGGAAAAGTAGAAAAGCTTGTGTGTTATTATTACAACACAAGGATGCCTATAAGTGTATCCTGTAAAAAAGGCAACTCAAGTCCTGTATCAGATAAAGCGTACCCAGTTCAGTTGGTATAAGAGAGAATTTTTTAGAGTGGAGGCTGTGCCACAGACATTCTATCAAGTCACGACATGGCAACGACCGTGGTTACTTACTAACATTTTACTTCTTTAGGGGTGGTTGATGATGATGGTGTGGTGGTGGTTGTAAGTTGCCTATATACTTCACATATTGGTATCAAAATGTGGCTCTACTCTGTACTATGTATATATGAAACAAAAAGACAGCTTACATATAAGCATCGTGTAGCATACAGAGAAAAAAGACCTCCTGTCCAACTTTTTATGAGCACGAAAAGCCTTCAGGGGTGGATTTGAAACGAATGAAGAAAATGATGGTGATGATGATGCCCAAGTTTTTTTCTTCTTCGTCCTCCCTTCTTCGTCTTCTTTCTTTACTTGTCTTCAGTCTTTTTCCTTTACTGACTTGTAGAAGGAAGACTTTTTAGAGGGAGATCGGAGTTGAGAGAGAAAAATCTTTTTTGAATCTTGAATCACACTTCTTCATCTTTTTTTTTCGCTTGTAACTTTTCTTCTTATAATAACCGTTCACAACATTCCTACTCCTTATGTACAAAATTCATTCGCCACAAAAACATGACAGTAGAGAGAGAGAGAGAGAGAGAGAAGGAAAATCGTGGTAATACTATTCCATTCCTTCTATTCGAACGAATGAAGCAATGCATAAAAAAGCTTTGGCTCGTTCTTCATCATTACAATGGAGAATAGTTCTTTAGGAGGTTTTTCTCTTTCCTAATGATCCTCTGATGTTCTTCGGTAATTTTACATTACATTATCATTACAGATGGGGCAACAACAATCAGAAAGTGAGGAAACTTAAACGCAACCGTGTTCATTGTGCTCCGTGAATATAGTACAGGGGGATGATGATGATGATGAAACACATATCGTGAGATGTATATTAGCGATGAAAAGTACATGGCAGGCAATTGTATATAGGAGAGATGCGTGCGTCTCTCTGTAAGATTACGTTACACGTCTCGAAATAATGTGCATATGTGGATAATATACTCTCTTACTATGGTTTTTATCCCTGGTCACCTTTCCCATTACTCTGTACTTATTATATCGTCATTGAAGCCGTGTATGTTCTCATTTTCTCCAGTAATGCATCCTTTTACGAGGCATTCTTTTCTTCCAAAATATCATCATTACAGGGGAAAAAATCGGAAATGCAACAAGCCAAAACCCATTATTTGGATTCTTTTCGAGTACGCAAGCATGCGAGGAAGAAGGGATCCAAGACAGTATGTACTTGTGAATTGAAGCTTATTTTCATCATGAACATAATACATGCAAACGAACCGTTTCAGAAAAGGAATAAAAAAAGGATCTGAGCATGATTTCCCAGATACCGAGAACATTACCCAAACTTCAGATGGATAGATGGAGAGAAGAGTTTTATTAGAGAAAAATGCTTGACATTTAGGAGAAATGAGAGAGAGAGTGAACGTTACATGCAAAAGCTGGCTGTGTGAGTCAGAATGAAGGGAAAAGGTTTTTCTTCCTTCTTCAGTTACATATTTTCTTGTTTTAGCTTTTTTCTCTTCTTCCCCACGAGAGCAAAAGTAATAGGAATAATTGAAGGAGAATGCATAACATATGCATGTATGAATGTGTACGGGTGTCAGCTTCATACAATGTTATTTTTATTAGCTTAGAAATGCATTCTCTACGCATGGAAAATCCACGAGGAAAAAGCTGAGAAATAATGTTATATCATTGCCTGAGTTAGTCAGCTCTCAGCAAGAGGCTCAGCTAAAAGCTTGTGCTCTAACTTATAATGAAGTATTATTATTACGAAAAGAAATGTGAAATGGATTTGGCTGCGTGTGAGTGTGTGAGCTGGTATATATATAAAGATATACCTAACTACATATATTACTCCTAGTAAATCCACACAGCTAGCCACTCACTCCAATTCTAATAGTGCAGTTAGTTGTTCACCAGCAGGGAAAATCATATTAAGGTACAAAAGTTCACCTTACTTTTTCTTGAAACTCTTCCATCCGTCCATATATTTTCCTCGGCTTGCGTTACATGCAAAGAAAAGCACAGCCAAAAAAACTAAACCATATCGTGCATGAATGCATGCTTGCAAGTCACCAGGGATAATAATCAGAATCAGCGAAATTCATGTTGTATGTGTAACTGTTGGGTATTATGTATAGTATAACCTTAGGATGATGATGATGAGTTACTGAAGAAAAGAGTCTCTTTTCGGATTCACTTTAGTAGCTCTATATGCACTGTGAAAACATACGGACCAAATACAAGATTTTTAGCTTAGGGATGCATAATAATATTATCTGATTGCTCCTGCTGCTGTTTGCCTTTTCATTTTGGGCATATGAAATATGTATGTATATATATACATACATGCGTAGCTTGTAACAATAAAGGTATTCTTTGGAATAAACCGTTTGTGTGTCGTATACACACATAGTGCGTATCTGTAAAATGCAGCTTGTATGTATGAAATAAATCCAAGAGAAGCTCTTCGTTGCTTCGTAGATGTGTATATAGGTATTAGGTATAGACTTTTACTCTGTGAGCTCTTCTTGCATGTTACGCAGTTTTATAGTTGGTAATGAAGGGGGTGTGCTGGTCTGTTCGGAATGAAGCATAAAACCTTTTTCTCAAATTTACTAGTCTCCCAATATGCCATACTCGACCGTGGTGTTTCTTCTCTCTTTTCATACAAAGCGATCACAAGTGTGAGCTGTGAACCAAGCCATGTAAATGTCTGAACTAAATAGTAGGGTCTTTTTACTTACGCTTACGAGTTGCAAGTCAGTTTCTGACTTGACGTGAGTGAATGTGGTCAGAGGTGTGCAGAATGGAGAGGGATAAGCCTTTTATACACGCTCACTCACACATTTCCAAATAATGTTTTACCTTTTTCGAGGAGAAAAAGTTTTTCTGTTTAGCTACAACTCCTCCTGTGAAATACAATTATAGTTTTTTTTGAATAAATAATACTCGTTGAAACGTAATTTGGTGTGAATTTGTCTGAAATTTTGGTGAGGAGTAAAGTTGTGATCATCAAGTTTTTGTCAAAGAGTTTGTTGTTTTCTACCATAATATTGTTTAGGATTTGATCTATCGTCGTGCACAAGATCTTCCAAAGCACAAGGAAGGGAATATATCCATGAACAAATGTTCAAACAAGACCCTATTGCTGAGGTCACACTCTAGGAGAAAAAAAAGTGAGTGTATATTTGGTGATAAAGCTAGAAGGAAGTTCCTTATTCGGACCGACTAGCTTTTTTTCAGTAGGGAAGCCTAAAATTGTGAAACTCTGGTACTTTACTCCGACTCTCATTTAGCTGTTGATGGAAACAGTGCCGTGTGTTGTTGGAAGGGAATATATCCATATGAACAAATGTTCAAACAAGACCCTATTGCTGAGGTCACACTCTAGGAGAGAAAAAAGTGAGTGTATATTTGGTGATAAAGCTAGAAGGAAGTTCTTTATTCGGACCGACTAGCTTTTTTTCAGTAGGGAAGCCTAAAATTGTGAAACTCTGGTACTCTCATTTAGCTGTTGATGGAAACAGTGCCGTGTGTTGTTCATTTGAGCTCATCGTCGTGTGTGTGCTTTCCGTATAGAGTGATATTTGTGCTTCCCTTCATGTGCAACTGTAACAGTCCCGCATGTTATTTGAATTGAATGGAATAATAATGAAAACAGAATGAGTATGAGCAGAAAACAGAATTCACTGAGGATGAGCATCATGTGCATGTGAGAAGTCTTCATTCGTCAATGTGTACATTGGATTGCGCGGATTAAGAGATAGAAAAATTGTATTTTTACAAGCTCTCTCTCTCTCACACACACACATCTCACCGACACATAGTACGGCTAAAAACGAGAAAAGTAAGCAGCTTAGGGATATGCATTTTACAACAGCATCATACAAACACCATAGTACATCTGGGTTATCATTAATCCATTTATAATCAGCCAAGGAATTCAAATCCAAGCAATAACCTACATCATTTTAAACTGTAAACTTGATTCTGTATAATGAAATGAAACGAGGAATCTAAGTGAGTTCACTGCTGAGCAAAATATATAGAAAGAGAAGAGAGCCAGAGATTTTCTTTATATTTCTCTACACGAACATTCTCGCTAGCTCCTCTGGCGAAATATCTTCGATGTGAATATCATCACAGTAATTTTATTGCTGTTGCGTTCTGCATGTGTGTGATTGAATGGATGTTATATCCCTATGAACTATTGCCGTATCCGTATTATATAGGTATATACACGAAAATAATAACAAATGACCTTATATTACCTTTACCCAGTGCTATCGATCGCACTAAAGGACTCTGTGTGGTGGTACTGTTCATCTCTATAATTCAAATTCAAAACTTAGACTGGTAAATGTGTTGAAGGCAAAATACGAAGATCTTTGCTGCACATCTACACGATCCACGAGAGAACCGCTCTACATTGTACAACACACAAGGATCATCTTCTCGCTTTCATGTATTCCACTGGCGTACGATAATTTCTATACAAACCGTCATTTCACATGTGAAGCGAAAACGGATTTAAGATTTATGTTTGAACGCTCGTTTATATCGTCGAACGTAAAAGGGAATATTAAGCAAGATCTTCTGAAAGAAGAAAAGCTCCTACAATAACAACACTTCATCTAACGAAGGAAAAAGAGAAGAAGAGGATAGGAGGATTTTTCATTTCCATATTTGATGCTATTGTCTTCTTTCTGGCCTTTTCCCTTCAGCGTTCCGTGTTCATCCTATTAGTCTAGCAGTTGAGGAGGATTCCTAATCTGAATAAGTGCGGAATGAATACTATACCCCAAGAATAACATCTCATGTGCATGTGGCCTGAGAACGAAGCATTGTTGAGGAAATAAATTTATTGCTTTTTATATGACCACACCACTGCCTGGGAAATTCCCCTCATGCAATACAGTAATTATCAGTATTTATTGTCCAGCGTTGATAAGTCAAATTTCTGAGAAGGCCTGTGGCTCAATAGTTTTGGTGCAGATAGCCAGCAGACCCTGCATATAATTGGCTTTTCCTGTCCAACCCAAAACGCATTCAGGATAAATCAAGGATTGAAAAGTTACGTAAGCAAGAGAGATTTACCCGCATGAACAGTCTGTGGAAACATATTCGTTGGATTTAGAGCAAAGTACAGGCAGACTCCACTTTGAAAACAAAAGCCGCTTCTAGTAGTTTTCCTCTGTGTTCCTGTTGAGAAGTAAAAAGCTCTTCATCTCGCACAAAAGGGAACTCTCAACTGGCGTGTAAGATAATACGACACGGTCGACTTGATATCATTATACTTGGCTGATCTGTCAACGAGAGCGGAATAATTACTTTATTATTCCAACTGATGATGCTTGTTGGATCTACTCATTAAAAGAGTACAAGATCAAAGGGCATCCCGGATAATGAAAAGTAGTAAAAATTAATTCTACACTATTCACCACAACGTCGTGTTTTTTTGTGAATGTAATTCTATTAATCTGTCGGCAAAGTTGAAATGCATGTTTAAGGATGCAATATAGCTGAGATTTCAGAGAGAGAGAAAAACAACAGCAAATGCTGCACGTCTCTTTCCTTTACAATCCGGGTCGCTTTCATTGATGCGATTTGAGAATCACATTTACATACTTGCTTATTCAAAGGCATGCAAAACAATCAGATCAGATCAACGATTCTATTCAAAGAGAGAATCAAGAAAAGAACCAAACGCCTATATTGTGTTGCAGACTGAATACTAATTTTGATTCTTGTCTTGCATAGTGTAAAACCTATTTTGTATTGAATTTCGAACTACTTTTGTGCATGCACACACTTTCTGAAGGAAACTGAGAGGAATGATATTCAATTCTGTAGTGTGCACATGATTGATCATCTCGGCGTTGCGAATAACAAGAAACGATTATTTTTTAAGTACGCAGTATTAGTATTCTTTGGAGTGAGCTAAACAAAAGCTGTGTATCGAAAACAGACCCATCCATATTTTACATCTTCACTATCAACTCCACTTATGAATGAAGATCGCTTTATGAGCGATGACAATAAAGAGAAATGAAGATGCAAGCGGATAGCCTATTGTTTCAGTAGCTATTGCTCGAGGAAGACGGCCACTGGTGGTGATCAAGAAACCAAAAATTAGCCGACTAGTAGTTTAATCAGTCATCAGTTTGCCGAATTTATCGTCAGTTATCAAGTTGTATGAGGATCGTGAAATGCAGGAAGTTTACTTGAGATTTCTGCTGTGTCCCTCCTCATAATCCCATCATCTCTCACACCTCATAGTAATTTCTCAAAAGTGGACGGTTTCTCGACAACTGAACAGCGAGAAAGACTGACTTTATCTATATCGACAAATGATAAGTTTTGAGTCCTTAATCCATCGACAAATACAACGCATGTCCACTTACACGATCTCCTTTATCCTGTGTACTCTATACACAAGTTTTCACTCATATGTTGTGCTATCAGCTTGGAAAAAATCCCATCAAACAGGGATCAATCGGTCAAGTGAAGGAGCAAGTTTTTTAGTATGCAAAGAAGCAATTTTACTTTAAGTGAGGAGTTGCAAGTTGCTAGAAGTTAGTTTGGTCGGAGGACAAAAGAAAAAAAATATAGTGTTTCGTCCCATCGTCAGTTCAGTCAGGAATGTTAAATTTGTACGGATATCATATTACGTTAAAATAGTGAACTGGAAAGTGCGCATAGTATTTTATCCTTTATCTGTACCGTTTAACACTCTAATCATAATTCCTATGAGACGAGTATCCCCACGTTCCTACTATTACTTCAACTACACTCTAAGATTTTTTCATTTTTTTAAACCGTGTAATTAAGGAGAATATTATTCATGCATAGCACAAACGAGTTGTCAGTCATCATGGCCACTCAGTTTGTCAAGTGGTGGAAAACAAAATTCCACGCAGGAGGATGCAGTTACAAGTCAATATCAGGTGCGTATCCGTATATATATTTCGAAGTTATGTATTTACAGTTAGGGAAAAATTAACATTTTTAATTGCACCTCGGCCTTTATATGTGCTCATTTATTGCCTTATTGCAATTCCTTATCTGCATGTCTGCTCCTTTTAACTGAGTGAGTAACCTTTTCCAAGAGTAATTACATTAGAAAGAGTCATCCGCACTCTGCTATTATTTCATCTTTTTTCATGAATAAAACCCTTTTTCAATTGATAGCTAAGCCGCAAATGATGTCGTCATCTCCAAAATAGCGCACAACAATTCAAATCTACGAGAAAAAGTCTATCTTAGTCAGATTGTGATAAGTTAATGTGAAGTTGGAATGGTGGATGTGTATGGCTTTATGACTTTTCCACATACCGTCTCTTTTGTCGGCACGGATCACCGTACCACACCAATGCATATGCTAAGTTGTTTATTATATTGCTGACCGAGGAGAACATCATGTCATAAATATGCGAATTTTAAATCTAGAAGGGGAAATTAACACACGCGCGGTAAGAAGCTCATATAATAGAGGATGTGAATGGTGGTATAGTATGTAAGTCAAATGTGCGTATCCCGGTGTTGAAAAGTAGCTGACAATATTAGATTTCTTTACTTAGTGAATGAGGTTGGCTTGTTTTTTGAGAAACTTCCACTGACATGTAAGAAAACCGTGCGGAAATTAGGAATATACTCCAGAAGCGGAAAACAGTAGAATAACTAATGCGAGTCTAACCAAAAATTTCGTAAACAAGTGAGATCATTTGGGTTGGCGGCATTTTCGCCAAAATTATCAAAGACAAGACTGTGCTGGTTGAAGCAGAGATATGGTGCTTAGCATACGGATCTCTCCCTCGCTCTCCTGTTTATCTTTTTAGTCTTTTGAGAAAAATGAGTATTTTTTTCAGAACAGATTTTATACTTACTGTGAAACATGAACAGCGAAAATATCAGATAATAGGTACGTACGTGGTAAGGATTTGGTCGGTCTAAGAGTCTCTCATTATGTGGAGCACAATTTTACTCCGCCAAATGCACATTCTCCATTCATGAGAGTTTTTCGCTATTTCTTTTGGAATCATAAAATGCAGGCAAAATGCAATGTTCGTGTTTTCTTTCAAAATGAGACAGAAAAGGGTTTTGTCTACTTGCTTCTCCGTCATCCTCTATGCATTTGTAAACTATAGTATAGTGAATAGTGTACGAAACGCACATTTAAAATACGTTCATCCTCTTATGCATATATTTTTGTAGTTTTTGCTTTTGATCAGTGTTGTTTCGTCGGTGCGGCGTCATCAGTCAACAGTCACTGCGGTGTCTGAAGAGGATAACACAACATTTATCCTGGATTCATGCATATCTTGTCGTTTTAGGTAGGTGATATTAAAGGTATAGAAGGAATGGATGAGATTGCTGTATAACGCAATATGTTTATATTGATAGAAGCATCATCATCATCCTACTAACATCGTATGTATTAGTAAGCACGTAGCAATTCCTCTACCACGGATATATGAGAAGCAAAGGATAAAAAAAGCTGAAGTGGTCTTAAAGAGAAGTTGTTCTTAGCAGCGTTAGCTCTGCTTCGATGCTCCTTGTATAGTTGCTTTGCGACTACGACTACGACGTCCTCACAACAGTCGAGTCAATTGATGTCGGTAAAAGATCAAAGGAGTCCTTGAGGTTTCTTTCTATCTCCGCTCTTTTGCCGACATTCCGACACCACCAGTAACGGCAGCAGCTTAAAAACTTAGCCAACCTCCTATTATCTATCTTTTATAGTCTTCTCCAAGTGAAAAAGCAACCAGGTTGGATGGGGCTGTGTAAAAAAACGTCGATGTTTGTCTCAACCTAGCAAAAAAGGATGGTGCTCATGTAATAACACCTACATAATATGTCTGTAGAACAGAAACGAGAGAGGTGACGAGGAGATGCCAAGTGCTAGTACAATGCTTATGCAAAATCTTCCACGTTCAGCTCATTAGATTTTTCCGTGGAACTGAAAACTCTGTAAGGCAAGCGGATTTTCCATTCTCTCTAATTGTGCGACTAATATTTCAAAGGAAGGTACAAGTTTTTGGCTAAACCATCCGGTTACCTGGTTTGAACAATTTGGTTTGCAAGACGTGATACTGATGTTAAAACTTTCTGCTTCCTTTATGACGGATGCAGGTCAAACCGCCGCCATTATATCATAACTTCTTCATAAAATCTGTGAATATGAGTTTTTCTATCTGACATTACCATAATATACTCTGTCAACTAATCTCAAACTCTCACAAGCACTTCATGGCTTTTTATGGAATATCATGCACATCACACCGGTTCGGTATCCCTTGTCTTTTGTCACTTGTTGATGTGAAATATTGCATCTCTCAAAGGAAAAGAATGAGATGTGACGTCTATGGACATTCAATAACTTTTCTTTTTTCTTAACAAAGACTTGTATTAATGCACCGCATCAGTTGCGACTTGAGTGACTAGTTTTTATTACATTTTGTGTAGAAGGAGCGGTAAGCTACAAAAGCGAAAATGATTTTGAAAAAACAGAATAGGTAGTTAAAGTTGCCGTAAAAGTTCTCAATCACAAGTCGTAAAAAGTTACATATGACCTCTAATGTATGTTAGCGCTCAGAACTGTGAGCAAAAAAAAAACCGGCAATCGAATCAATAGATTAGTTACAAAGGTAGACATTCTTAGAACGCCATGTGATGCATATTATAGTTTTCAAGAGAGGTTGTCTTTGAAGGCGGTATATGTTCTGTCAAGTTCTGTGTAACCGGCTTATTGCAAAAACCATTCATTCATTAATGGCAAAGACAAATACACTTGTACCTAAGCATATTACGCATTAAATGCCGTACGGCATTGCATTATCTTGTGTCAAGTTCAAGGATACCCGATACAATAATACACACAATTGGATATTGTGTCAAAACTTTCTTGTGTCGATTTTGAACAGTTGTGCCGTTATGTGTATCAGAACATGCAAAACAGTACGTGAAGCAGGTGCTATTTTTATTGTATTCTAAAGTCATTACAAAATCGCCTACGTTTATTGGGTTTAGAAATAAATTAACTATAAAATGTTGTGTTTAGGGCTCAATGTACGTTAATACATGGTTTTGCCCAATCGAGATAAATTTACTTCCTTTATCCATATTCATGCAAAATAAATATTTTTCTCTCCATTAATCACGCCACACCACTTGACTTGTTCAAGTAGATTGACCGTAAATCTTCCAACTTTTTTCTGAGAATCTCAGTCGGTTTGAGAAAAATTACATTCAGAAGAACATTGGCAGAAGCTGCATTACATGCTGGGCCCACTGTCACCATATATCTGTAATCGTTTTCCTTTAAATTATAATATAAAGTCGAGTGATGACGCTGTCATTATCTCATTATGATCAAAGGCCGTTGTGCCGATTGATCTTTCTTTTGCTCAAGTGAGCCAATGTATACATGAATCCGCTTTACATTATCATACATTATATACATACATGATATCCTTCTACTTCGAATGTATGAAGTGGTGACACATAGAGATTTAGGATTAACTCATCATCCCTGGTTATACACAACTCGGTAAATAATGTCACATTTTAAATCTTTCCTTCTCAAATGCTTCTAGGAAAAAACACCATATGCACATTTTGCTATATGTAGCCAGCCAAAGGATCGGCGACCGGCGACTTGACTGAAATTTGATGAATGAGTTATCTCATACCACCATATGCAAGTATATTTGCATCTGTACGTTAAAAAACTCCTGACTGGACTAGTATATAAATCGACATTGAGTTCTCTCTCATCCCGTCTTTAAAATAAAAAAACAGCCATTCAGTAAATGAGTACATGCATGACTTGGCTTTTCGCTTTGTTTACATTTTCCTGCGCTATAAACGATAAACATTCCTTCTGCACATATTTATCCGGCATTTGTGATGGGATGGTGGAAGCCGACATTTACACAGTGCTATCGCTGTTTTCAAACTTTACATATTTGATGCGGTTGGGCAGACTGGCTTTTTGTGGAAAGTAATTATCAATATGGACAGTCGCTTTTCAGATTCAGTCTGCCGTATGCATATTCAGATCATTATATTCTGGATTTGAGACTCAACTTACAGAAATACCTTTGAAAACAAATTCTCGACGATATGAAATAAGATTTTTGTATTGAATTTGAAACATAGCGTGAGGTAAATACAGTGCATTTACCGCACACATCGTACTGGTTTGCATTATTATATTGCATGGTAGAATTTCTGCTGGATTCCACAAGTAAGAAAATAAGAAAATGAATAGTTTTATGGATTCTGAAACACAAAAA
>JAHZNA010003635.1:0-11174 GCA_027743935.1 Sinodicranocentrus sp. ZH6 | reverse complement strand
GATCTGATTTATACACTATGCAAATGTGTAACCGAATTGACATTTAACGATGCCCGAAAAACGAAAGAACTGAGTACGAAGGAAACAAAACTAAAGTGCATACAGAACCTGGCATTCCATTGATGTTACGAAATCTATCATGCAAATTGCATTCGCATTAGGTGAAACTGCATGTAAAATTGTGGACTCGGAGAATTACGAAATCTGTCATGCACAATGCATTACAAAAAAACTAAATCACATTTTAAAATTAATTAGAGTTAACATTTAGAAAAAGTAAATGGACTTCGGAACTCCAGAGCTCTTTGGCTTTCATTTGATGCCATTTTTATAAAAAACCGTGCACTCCTTATATGTCAAAAGGGTACAAAACTGACTGCCCGGATCTCAAACACGTTCATATAATAAGTATGGATTATGTGCATCTGTACAATAATATTTACTACGTATCCTGAACAAAATGCACATCATGAAAATGCTCATTGTTTTAGTGATTATGTACAGCCTGACAATTCTAAGGTACCGTGAACTGTTTGACGTTTTCTGGAAAATAAATAAGGATGAAAGTGCTTGATCTGAGGTATACGATTATGAATGGATTCTTACATGTTGCTAGGCGTTTTTCTTTTCGGAGTTAAATTACTTTAAATGTAAGCACCAAAACACCTTGAAGCATTTATCAAAATAAATAATGCTATGCAGTTTGAATTTTGCATGTTGGCATAAATGTCTGTAAATTGTGTACAACTATCAACCACAACACTGGTGACTGGATGTATACGGCTAAAATTGTGACAAATCGCTGGAGTAAACTAAGCGTATCAATTATACGCTTGAGCGTTTGGGAACAAGAATAGCACTATTGGAAAGAGCATGAAAAACTCTATCGGACCTAACTAATTAATAGTGTTTCCCGATTAGGCATGAACATACTCTTACTTGTAAGTACATTTGGATAGTTTGCCGGTGAGCCAATGGTGCCGCAGGAAGGTCCTTGTATAAAAACATGATCATGCTCAGTTGTGAATTGGATTTCTATTTGAATATATTTTTTTTAAGTACCAGAGTTGCCACAAGAAAAAACTGCGATTATAATCATCGTCTTCCAGGCATTAATTATTGAAGTGTAAGCTACATTATTGTTGGAGTTTGACCCTTCCCAAGAATTGGAAACCAAAGATGTCGAGTATTATTTTTCCAGATAATGACCTGCTGCTGTCCCCGCGACATGGGTACCGTGACCTGTTCATCAAGAGGAGATTATATATTAAAATATTTAGACTAAATGTGGTAGCATTATTTACCCTTGTCATCATATGGCGTTGGCTTTCCGTTAACAGCGTCAAACCAATCAGTAGATTGACCTTTAGAGAAGTATTCATGCGTCGATGGAGCACCCATATCTAGAAATTACAATTGCAGGAACCTTTCTACTGTGAGTGAAATACGATATTCAAATTAATTCTTAACATTACCAATTATTCCAATTCTCGCTCCTTTTCCCCTTGTTTTCATCCATGCAGTAGGACCCCCAACCTTCTCAATGTTCCATTCAATCGCGTTAATCAACATTGAAGAGTTCTGCTCCTCAATTTGTCCTTCATGACGAGGCTTATGAATATGATAAATCTGCTCTTCTCCAATTTCCACGACGTTACCAAAGCTTCCCAAATCTTCACAAAAATCCAGATCCGCGTTCCGGATGTAGAATCAGAGGTAAATGTATTACGGGTAAGACTACTAAGATAAACATTAGTGCATATGATTTACTTAATTCTGTAAATTTACAAACTATTAGTGAAAGGAGGTTATTCATGCTAATTAAAGGACCATACAAGATAAGGGCCTATTTTGGGCTAAGACTTTTTTTGCATAACTAATTAGAGCATGTTACGACTGATCATTTTGTGCTATTTCATAATCTCCAACTATGATTAATTCCGGAGATATGGTCCCTCCAAAAAATAATTTAACGTGTGTGGAAACTGGGAAGATGGTTCCAATATTTTCATAAGTATTAATGTTTGTTTGTTTAATACTCCGACCAAAGACATCTATCTGATAGAGGAATACATGGGGGTGTTTTCGTGTAAAAATTGATAAACATTGCGCTTTTGGTTTCCTGTCAGTAAGGTTTGAAGACTTTTAAAAAATGTCCGACTTGGACGTAATTTGAAAAAACGGCCACCCTGCCCGGCGGCATGGTTCGATGTATGAGGTTGTCATCATTTTATGAAGTACATGAGTGGGGCACTAACATATTGAAAAACTGGAATAGGTATCTTGTTTATATGGGTTTAACGCGACCTCAATTCTGGCCAATCCTGCAAGATTAAATATTAGCACGTAATTCGGAAAAATGGTCACCGTGCCCGGTGGCATTCATCAATATGTGATATTGTCATGAATATACGAAGCATAAGAGTTTGGTATCATTATGTTAAAAAACTGGAATAGGTTTATTGTTTATATGGGTTTGGCGTGACTTCAAGTCTGAATAAGATTGTATTGCAAACATTTATACATGTTGTATCATAAGGGTATGATTAAAACTCTTAATGGCTTTAATGGCTATATGACGCTATTTCAATTAAAGCTTAGTAAGCCGCCATCACGTACTATTGAAGCGAACTGTATTTTTACTAAACTATATAATTAGTTATACGATACACCAAAACCTTTCGTATTTGCTTTTTGCATAACTTTTTTATGTACATGATTAACATTATAATATTTTTGTTTCTATACCATTCAGAAACTTGTCGTATTACTGTAAGTGAAAATTACTAAGTAGCGTGCAGAATTTCGATGAATAATGGATTAAAAAATTATTCCTATAATCAAACAATATTCTACCAATAAACATAATTTTTAACTTGTCAACCGTATATACTTATAAATCTAAAGACTAAAAACATACTTTAAATGTTAGGAGTTAAGTTATTTCGTTGGTAGTAAGGATTTCTCTTTGGTGGCAATGGTGGATTTCTTTCCTCGACATTAATATTGGTTAGCTCTGTACCAGAGGTTTCAGACTGCATTTCATTTTTCTTACACATCGTGGATTAACCAATTTAAAGCATGAAGAATGTATTCATTAATTAAACCAAATAAAAAAGAGAAAGTTTTTCGGCCATTAGTAATAAAAGCTGAACAAGTGTTGACTAAACACCCTGATTGAATCATTGCTTTTAAAAGTATGACAGCTAATACCAGCATTACGCAACCAAATATAAACCGTAAAATAGTTGATTCAATTATTGGCGAAATTAACATATCAAAGGTCGATTCTACTAGTTCAGCTTTGTTCATTTCAGGATTGTAAGTATAACCTGATACCTCTTCGACCGCTCGTAAGAAGTATGTTGATTTTTGTACTTCTTTGTGAAGCTCATAAGCACTCTCTGGGTTACCCTGTTCAATAACATCATAAAGTCCAGTAGATACAAAGGACAAATGGGGTTTTTGAATTCCGACGCTTATGTCACCAGGTTGCGGTAAAACTGGCAGATTAGTTACATATGATCGGTTAGATAATAAAATAGTATAACTGCCAGTATCAAAATAAAATTCTCGACATGGTTTTTCTGTAAACGTTGGACTATCTACTATAACATGCGAAAGGGGCGACAGATAACCGACATGCTTATCGTGTCTATTAATGTAATGTATCGGCCACTCGATAGTGCACAGATCGCTTGCTTCAGTAAATTCACTGCGCTGGAGAAACATATATTCGGATATTTTAATGCACTCCCAAATACTTATAACATCACCATTAAGCTGTGATCTATATTTTCCTTCTCCTAGGAGAACTTCGGGAATAATAGATGGGTTTCCTGTTTTGGCAGAATATAAAATCATTTGAAGACATCGCTGGTTTGCTTTGCAAACTTGGTAATGTAGCAAACTAATCTCGTAATCCGTGAGATTCATATAATGATTAAACCCGAATTGTAATTTTGAATTCAAGCGGGCATCAAAACCGTTATAAAACTTATTCAAAGCTGCTCGCTTTTTTCTGGTTTTTGGGCTTGATATCAAAAGGCGAAATTCAGTCGTATTAGCTAAGGAATTTAAAATAACCCCATTTGTCCTTTGAGTAAAATATACACCTTGTTGGCTAAATCCTAACTGAACTCCACAAGCTGATACCGTCTGAATGTCTGATACGGACATTTCAGTTTGTTCACAGCTTAAGATGTTGCCAGTATCAGTTAGTGAAAAATAGCATTGCGTAGACTCTCCTTCTCTAAATCTACAGGTTTTCACATTATCTGGTTTCCAAACTAATATACCTTCCGCAGTTTTACAATAAGTTCGATTGTACGTACAGGTTTCCTCCAGTACAGCCGTGGTTTGAATTGATTGGTCCAGTTCGAACACGGCTACTGTTAGTATTTTGAAATAATAGTTTTCCACGATATTATACTCGTTTTGTAAGTAACTATACTTTATATTATGCTTGTTTTTTGTGCCGAAGTAGCCTGCTCTCAATCTTTCCAGCTTGTATATGATGCTACTGCCTTTTGGTTCTATTTGATGTCGCTGAACCATGTTCCAACACTGTTCCGCTGTCACTGAGATATATGTTCTCTCTAGCTGTCCTTTCCAATAACCACCAAAAAAATTTTGAAATGTGTGTTGCTTAAACCTTTCTCCGATACATTCATATCCTACAAGAAAATATGGGTTCGTATTTTAAAAATATCATTGTAAAAATTATTTGCTAATGTACGTCATAAACTTCTTAACTAACCTTTAATTGTTTGTTTCCCAATATCTGGCCAGAAAAATGTGACGTCCACTGGTTTGGAGTCTTGTTTTTTAATTTGTGGGAACTCACAAGTTATTGGTTTGGGAAGGCGCCATTTTATTCCATCATTTCTAGTATGGATAATGTAAAATATTATTTCCAAACTATGCATAACTTAGGTTCTTCTGTATAAAATTACCCTCCTGTGCACTTATAAAGGGGCGTTGCCTTCCTGTCTAAGTCATTAAAAAAACTGTCGATTTCCGAATTTTTGTCGGGTGGGACATGACTGTTATATTGTGCGATTCCTTGTTGTAGCAAAACTGAACGCAATACATGATATTATTAAGACTTTATAATGTTTATTAACTCTGAACAAGCTATAAAATAGAACTTTTCATACATGCTAGGAAAATTATGTTTGTGATAAACTTTTTCCACATCTTGCTGAATAAGTCACCTGCAAAGAATGTCAGTTTTGTCGACTTATTTATAATAATATATCGATGAAGAAAAACAAATATTTAATGTAACTTCAATCTTTTTTAGGTAAAGCTAATATAATTTCATTTGATCACTTGAAATAAGTAATTTCGGTCACTACTGCAATATTTAAGTCACAGGTAGAATAGAAGATCACTGCAGGGAAAGTATCATCACCAGTTCAGCAAACGCCTTACGTATGGGACACTAAACTGCTAAGAAAATGGATGAAAATTAACATTTTTAAATCCACTCTTAAACTATTTTCTAATTTTTCTTTGATTTATCTTTGATGCTCCTTAAATATTTTTTGTGCTGAATCACAAGACTCTAAACGTACTCTTCAAACAATATTTGTTCCAAATAAAACAAGCATTGTAATTGGGCGTGGAGTTTAGTGTGGCTACGGTGGATTGCAAATGCAAGTGCATATCATACAATCATACAATTTTCACTTCTATCATACAATTTACTTTGGCATTCCTACTTATCCCAGAAATTATATTTTCAAGAACAGTACGTTTAATATAAGTAAAGATATCTACCATCTCTGATAAGAGTGTAGAAGTTGTGTGTGATATTTATTGTGCATATTTTCCTGTGCTTATATTTAAAATATATGCATGTACATGCTTCATGTTTTTGAGAAAAAAATTGTAAGCGTCACTTCCAGTTTGTTTTTACAAGCTAAACTGCATTAACATAGTAATTCCCCTTTTTTCACTCAGTGTCTGTAAGGAAAAATGCTCGGACTTTTTGATCTCTACAATATGAGGGTGGAATTCGAGTCCGTACACTAACCATAACGTATTTTACGATAATAAGGTGTATAAGATTGTAAATGTTGTTGTTCTGTTCTACAGCTTTATGAAATGATACTAACCGACACGCCTTTCTCCTTTCCACAATTTTCGCAATGGTATGTTTGTTTCGCAAATAAATTGTGAATAAGTTTAGAGTATAGACAAATCGGATTCAAATTAAAATCATATAGAGCTTTTAAGAATTATTTTCCAAGAATCATTCTCTTTGTTGAATGAAACAAGTGTTGGAATGGGTTATGGTGTTTAGAGTAGCTACTGTAGATTGCAAATACAAGTGCATATCATGCAATTTTTACTTATGATTTTTGCATTCCAAATACTCCCAGAAACCTTTATTTTTATGAACAGTACAATTGATACTAAACTTTTCTGATTGGAGTGTAGTAGTGATCTGATTATGATAACATCTTGTACATATTCTTCAGTGCTAAAGTTAATATATATGTACGTATATTGCTTACATACTTTCGAGACAGAAGTTTGTACGCGTCACACCCAGTTTTTCTACAGACTGCATTCACTTATCTAGTTCTTTCTTCTCCCCCAGTGTGAAAGGAGAAATCCTTGATTTTTTTTCTTTCAGTACAAAAAATAAACTGCATGCGTATATACAATGTTTAAGATTGTAAAGGTTCAGATTGTTTTGTGTAGCTATATAAATGCTCAATAACTTGATCGGTTTTTCCGTTTCATGATTTTCAGATTAAAATGAGAATATTTAGATCCCAAAATTGAATGGTTTGCTTGTTTCGCAATCACAATCAACACGACCATAATGAGTTTAGAACATACTCAAATCAGAGTAAACATTAATTGGCAGTTTGATTAAAAATGCCAAGTAACATGTCAACTCGAATGTCATTTAGTGTTTTGAATAAAAATTCATTTAGCTTCACATACCAAAGTAAACGCGGAGTACAGTTCTTATAATTAAACAGTTTTTGCAGAGGAAAAAGTAGTTATTTCCTATGCGGAAGCTACTTTGAAGCTCCATGATATTTGCAAAATATAATGTTGATGCAAGCAAGAAAGTTTTGAGTTTATGTGTGCTCACACAACTTGCAACTGTAGAATACTTAACAGTGATTGGAGTAAATCACACATGTGGTTTGTATTTTCGAATAACACATATTACATTGGGATTTCAGATTTTATAAGTTGAATTACTATAGTATACGTTTAATCAAAATGAAATCCTTGAAAAAAGTTTTTTCAAAAAAGTGCAGGTGTATTTGTGCACACTGTGAAGTTGAACTAGAGAAATCAGAGGAGAGAAGGCTTCTTAACAATAACGATGAAGTCCTTAAAAATATTAATCAAGCTCGAACTGATGCTGGAAAACCATTCCTTGCAGTTAATTCATTTGTATGTGAGAAATGCTACCATGACTTTTCAGGAGAAGCCAGACCGGAAGTGCCTCGGCATCTCGCACCTGGATCAAGCCAAAGATACCCTTCAAGTATGTATATTTTAATATGAATTGTTTATGATTGTGAAAATGTTGGTGAGCTTAAAATATATTTTTATTGATTGATAGTTTATGCTAACGAAATGGCGGAAGTTCAATCAAGTTTGGAGAAAAGGACGTACATAACTTGCAGCAATTGTGAAAAAAGGATTACAAAGCCAGTGGTCAAACGCGAACTTTACAATCATATCCAAAGATAAGGAAGGCTTTTAATCAGTTTCGACTTCAGTTTCGGAAACCTCCATTAGAGAAGGATGATATTATATGTCAATCGTGTTACCTTAAAATGTTAAAAAATGCAAAGGATTTGCCATCATGCAACTCATCTTCAGTGGGTTTTTGAAATTGATTATTCTTCCATCTTCTTATTGAAACAACAAAAACATTTTCTATTGTAGGAATCTGGAGATGATATTGACATGGAATCCCAATCACGTTCATATCAACTTGGAGAAACTATCCCTATTGATCAGTGGCACGCAATATTGGAAGGCTTTCAGTCCGTTTCAATTGGAAATCTAGACATAAACATTTTACCCAATAGCCTTGATGGTAAAGCATAATATATGGTACCTTTATGTATGTTCATACGTTGTACATATATTATTTTATGTTTGTTTTGAAGATAACAGTGCGGTCGATGTTGTGGAAGTAGAGAGTTCAGCTTCACAAAGAAAATATATCAAAAGATGTGACAATTGCAGTCAGAGAATTTCGAGAGAGAGAGAGCAGTATCGACATTTGACAGGATTAAACAGAATTAAAGATGCCATAAATCACGAAAGAGCACTGAACAGTAAAGCTTTACTCGACACAACAAATTGGATTTGTGAGGACTGTTACAGAACTACAGTGATGTCCTTAACACAGAGCCTTACTAATGATTCTGATTCGGTATGCATGCATACTTATAACTTCAAATTATTTGTCAAATTAAATACACATAAAGATGTGAAATATTAATCTAGAACAGTGAAGATGCACAAATGTCGAATGAAGGCGGACAAAATAATCCACCATACGATCGCCCGTTACCAGATATTCCACATCATCATTTTGATACCCGCCCATCTGCCACAACTGAAATGCCATCTGAATACATGAGTATTCAAGGATCCGTCATGACTGAAGAAATAGAACTTCCAATTAAACGGTTTGCACGCTCTGAATTCTGTTGCTTTATTTGTAAAAAGCAAGGTGAGCGTCTTCGAATTACTCCTCGTATTCGACTACATGTATGGAAACTGCTAAATATTATAATCCCATATGGGAATAGAATATGTGGTAGTCATATTAAAAAAGACACCCAATTATTAAAAGAACGGTGCATTGTAGATCTCCATAGTGCACAAATAATTGACGTTACAACGTTTAAAAGAGAAGAACTTACGCGATTTATTAGAGAATTATCTGAGATCGAAAAGTATTTATCTAATTCTGGCCGTCTGTCGTTTGAAAACACAGCAGAATTCACAGATGAAGATTTTCGCTGTTTTTTTGGAATCAAAATCGAAGATTTTGAAACTCTCCACGCTTTTTGTTCAGAGGGTTTACGGAACACAAAAGCGCGATGTACACGCGATGCCTTAGCCATGTTATTAATGAAGCTAAGGCTAAATCTTAGTCAGCTTGCAATCTCATGTTTATTCGGAATTAATCAGCAAAGTGTCAGTATTGCAATGAAGAGGGTCAGGGAACTGTTAGTGGAAAGATTTGTGCCAAAACATCTTGGTTATGAGCATGTGAAAAGGGAACAATATATATCTGAATGGAACAATGACTTTGCAAAAATCTTAACGGGTTCAACTGAAGTTCAGGCTATATTAATTTTAGATGGTACCTACTTTTACAATGAAAAATCAAGGAATTATGAAGTTCAACGAAAAACATTTAGTCTCCATAAGGGACGAAATCTAGTAAAAGTAATGATGATTGTTGCTCCGAATGGCAAAATCCTTGCTGTCGAAGGTCCCTACTTTTCCGATGGTAAGAATAATGATGCCGAGATTTTAAAGTCAATGACGAAAGATATTAAGGGGTTTCGCAGCTTTGTGAAGCCAGGAGATTTCATTATAGTTGATCGAGGGTTCAGAGATGCAATTACACTAATGTCATCTCTTGGATACGAAACCAAAGTGCAAACGGAAGGTTAAAAAATAAGTTTAAGTTTCTTCGTGATATTATTCCCAATAAGTATTTTGACAATAGTAATGCGTTTTGGGAAATGTTTCAAGTGTGTTGCGCAATACTTAATGCATTTTGTCCTGCACTTAAAACTAACGACCCTGATGATGCTGAATTTGCAAAATCCATGCTTGAAAGAGCAAGCATGCAAAATCTATTATATGCGCGGCTTAATGAAGAGAACTATTTACGAAAAACTAAGCAATGGAAGAAAGTAGATCATGAAACACTTGCAGAATTCCCACGTTTACAATTAAAAGACATTTGTCGTCTTACATTTGGAATCTATCAAATTAAGCAAGCTCCCGCATACACGGCACAAAGTCTTAATGAAGACGGTCAGTATGACATATTTTGGCATGATGACCTTGGGGCTGCAGGAACTCGGTTTCAGATAAGATCAAGGCATCAAACATCAACAGAACACTCATGCTGGATATCATATCAACCCAACGGCACTGACTACAAGTCAATAACTGGTTGGTATTGTCAATGTAAGGCCGGTGCAAGAATAGTTGGAATGTGTGCACATATATCTTCTGTTATTTGGTATTTTTCTTATGCTAGAACACTACCAGTTATTAAAATTCCAGCGCAAAATGTTGCTTCGAAAGTTCGAAATGCTCAGACTTTTACGTATGACGAGGAATTTGTTATCGAAAGCGAAAGCGACTCTGATATCCAAGATACTGATTATTCAACTGAATAGAATTCTAAACTTAGGTGCTTGCTTGTATATTCTATACTCTAAATATATTCCACTAATAAATGCTTGAATCAATGTTTCAATATCCTTAAATGAAACTTGACTATATATTTTAGCATTTTAGTGTTAAAGTTACTTATACCTTATTAATTATATACGTCATTGAGTCTCCGCAGTTAAACAGATTACTAAATTCCACATAACCTTTGAAATGTAATTTCTTGTAGCCAATTCCTTTAATTGCTGTATTTGCAGACAGCTCAGTTTTGAATGCATTACAGTTGTTTGTGAACAACGTATATGTTTTTGAACAGTAACTCATAGAGACAGAGTTTAGAGTATAACAACATCTCAAATTAAAAATCAAACAAAACGACATAAGTTCTTATTAACTAAAAAATATGTATGTATTCGTCAACCATGTTGATATTTTTTAACAATAATTATATTAAATCAGGTTTTATAGAAATAACTACCATAAATTCACAAATACATGAATTTCAAAATGAAACGTGTTTCTTATCATACACTTACTTGATATCATAATGAAAAACTCCTAAATTGATAAATGCTCACATATGAGAATTTCAATATCATAATATCATGTGCTTTGTTTCATGATTATATTCTTTCATGATTCAATCAGGGTGTTTAGTCAACACTTGTTCAGCTTTTATTACTAATGGCCGAAAAACTTTCTCTTTTTTATTTGGTTTAATTAATGAATACATTCTTCATGCTTTAAATTGGTTA
>JAHZNA010003634.1:0-17694 GCA_027743935.1 Sinodicranocentrus sp. ZH6 | reverse complement strand
TCTCATTTGAGATTATATCCGGTGGGATGACCACTTCCAGGTAGGCCATCTAAACAGATTTAACAGTGAAAATGCAAGATTAAAATGACATCAGATTTTAATTAAGAAAATACTTTATAAATCCGTTCATTAGCCTCTTGTTCCAAACAAAATCAAAGATAACAAACTAACGAGATGTGAAAGATTAAACAACACAAGCTTTGACAAATTTATCCGATTTTCTCTCTCTCTCTTGAAAACAAAGACACGAGTAAATGATCCCCAATACCTGTACAACAGCACAACACACACATTTAACAAATCAACGACACTAATGAGCCGACAGGCAGATTAAGCACGGTTGAATATTAAATCAGTCAGTTCAAGACTCAAATTATATTCCCAGAATAAAAACAACACACTCACTCATTCCCTCTCTCACAAAACTTTTCCCAGCCAAATCAGGAGGAATCCTGTTTTACCTAAATTTTCTCTCTATATGCGAGACTATCTGAGTCACAAATACTAATTTATGCAACTGGTCTTGTCAAAGTGTTCTCAACAAACACACATCACTTCATGNACTCACTCATTCCCTCTCTCACAAAACTTTTCCCAGCCAAATCAGGAGGAATCCTGTTTTACCTAAATTTTCTCTCTATATGCGAGACTATCTGAGTCACAAATACTAATTTATGCAACTGGTCTTGTCAAAGTGTTCTCAACAAACACACATCACTTCATGAAGGATTTTATACCATGTGGCCCAGAATTGATTACAAGTTTACAAACCTCCTTTTACGGAAATTGTTGTTTGTCTTTTTGTTTCAAAATATACAAAAACAAGCCATGTCTCAAACGAATTTTCTCTTCAATTTTTAAAAACTATTTAGAAAAAATTGAAAACTCAAACAAACCGTCTAGTCAAATCAAACAAAACTGATCTACATTTATAATATTCATGAGTGACGGTTATGATTTTCCCAGAAAAAATCCCACTCCATCTCTTTCTCCTTTATTTAGTGACATTTTCCTTGTGTACATTCCACCAAATCCATCTTGAACAATAGACCAGAGCATAAATGCGTAAAGTGAGTAAAAGCCTTATTATTAGATGAGTAGCTTAAGTTGGTCATAGCTGCCAGAATGAGTGTGGGATCTACCTAATCAAGCCAAGCTTTCTCCTTCCGAGTAAAAATGGGTAACAGCTTTTTCCATATTTGAGGCTTAGCCACACAATATGCTTTTCTCTTTATACATGGTTCATATCCCACTCCAATAAATATCCGAGTTCATCCCTCGTTTTGCCCGTTATGCATACGTTATTCTATTTTGTGATGAAGGTGGAAGGAAGATGGTGATGCTAATAATAATGCTACATAGTTTTTTCCTGTAAGCTTTCCCCTCCCTTGGATGTGGAGAGTATGCCAAGTGGAAAAAGAAGAAAAGCAAAAGGCTGGTTTTCTCTTTGGGAAAATTTCTAACACTTTCTCCGAACAAGGACAGGGACAAAAAGTTTCTATAATAAATCACCCCATGTGAAATACAATGAGGGAAAGTTTTGTCATGTATTAATTAAAATCTCCAAATATTGTTATTCCCTTGGAATATGAGTAAAAACCATCTTATGCATACTGATTGCTTCCAAGGCTTTGTTGGACTTTTACATTGTGTATGGGTGTGTGTGGTAGTTTAGAGTATAAAGTTGGGTTGTTTGGGTATTAGCTAGTTTAATAGAGATACATGTGTGTATTTATATGGATATATTGATATGGCTATTTTACAGTCATGGCGGAACAAGTAATGAATCAGAGAAATGGATTAAAACATGATATTTCATTTTTTCTCAATGCCTTGGGGAGATTCGTTGGAACGTGTTGTTTTAATTGTAGACTGATATATTTTATCCCTTTTGAGATTTTTTCAGTTTGGAACTTTGAAACTTTCCTGCTATGATATGTGCTGTTATCTGTTATCTGATGAGCTTACTGAACCACAAAAATTAATATGGATAAATTATCCACCAAAAACTGGTTAAACTACAACAAACCTTTACAAATCAGACAACAAATTTGAAACAACTCTGGAAAATTGCAAATCTGTAAAATATTTCTATTTGCCCAAAATCTAATCTGATTTGCTTTCCATACCTCTAAAATTAACATGGACAAATTATTGGCGTCAAGATACGTTTGTAAGTGTGATAGAAGAACTCTGGAAAATGGCAAATTTGTCAAATATTTAGATCAATTACAAAATTACTAAAACCGACTCAGATGACATACTATACTGGAAATTATTTACATGAATATTTTTATGAGCCTGTTCCAAAATGCTTATATTAATTGTGCGTTCTTTCTCAAATATACATTTCCTGCATTGATCAATTTGTGTAAAACAAATATCTAAATGATTTCATTTCTACTCATTCAACACTGATAATCAGAATTTCAGCTATGAACACCACTTATTCTTCATTTTTTTTGGATTTTAATCTGTTCATGTTATACGACTCAAACGGTTTCAGAGATAAGATTCGATAAGAGATAAGATATTTCGCGTTTTTGCAATGCATTTAATTAAATGTAAATTAACTGCGTTCTTTCTCAAATATGCATTCCCCCAATCGGCTAATTTTTTTAACCGCCCAATTACCCACTTTCAACGCGTATGCTATAGAACTATGTAAAACAAAATTCATTTCATTTCTACTCACCCGATGACCCCCAAGATTGTCAACCTGGAAAAAATCCCAAACATAAGTATAATTCCAATTTAATCCCTCACATTTTTAATCCATAACATTGACTAAATGACAAAAACTTACCGTGCAAGAGAAACTAGCAAGTTTTCCCTGAAATGAATAAAAATTCATTTAATTAAAAAACACATTTATTTACACAAATACCTAACTACACTAAATTATCTATAATCTTTTCTCACTCAAACAATTTTATCAAAATCTATAAAAAAAATTACCTGAACTAACGTTGAATTTTTCATTGAATCACGAAACGCCGGCTGCGGCTCCACAGCCGAATAACCTGTAACAAAAAAACCACCCGATTTTAATTCCTTGTTTGTTTTACAACAAACGCATTTATCCCTCCTCCCACTTCCCAATACGTATTCCACAGGACACATCTTTAATTACCATTATTCACGCTGCCCATGAAATAAAACTTGTACCTGCTGCATCATCATGATGATGCTCTAATTAGAAATACAGAAACGATGCCAAAACATGCTACGCATATTTTTCTCCTTTCTCTAAACCCCTCCACCCAGTATGCAAATAGTTGTCCGTAATTCACCCAATTTTCTCTCTCATCCCAACCTTCACATTTTTTATCAGCTCCCACCACCAAGATCCTAATTTCTCCTTTCTCTAAACTCCTCCACCCAGTATGCAAATAGTTGTCCGTAATTCACCCAATTTTCTCTCTCATCCCAACCTTCACATTTTTTATCAGCTCCCACCACCAAGATCCTAATCTCCCCCATGTACATTTCCCCGAAAAAACTTCCGTTGTTGCATAATGCGTCCGGAGAAAAAACCTTAATATCTTCTTTGCACTCATGCGGAAAAAAAACTTTCCAAATTACATGCATCTCCGACGCAGACAATTTTCTCTTGAACTCATTTCGCAACTGGCTTCATCTTCCACAAGTTTAGGTTGCAACACGGCCAAATACACACATCGCGATCTACCCTAATACAATTTTGTTCTCCCCTCCAGCACCTCAACTATGGAGTTACATATGACAACATTGTCCAACCAAAGTGGTCTCCATCTCCAATGCAAATAGAGAAGACCAGTCTAAAAAACCATTACCGTATCTAGTCCACCTTCCCCATAAAAAAAGTGATAACGACCCCAAGTCTGTTGACCGATTCTACTGCATTCCTCCCCATTTAAGGACCAATGCACAAAAATGTTTTGGCAGTATGCCCCTCTCTTCCGGTCAGATTCATATTTTCCCCTTGGATACTTCCACCATCACCGCCTATGGCAATTCACAGGACAAATATCCCCCACGTTGTAATCATCACCTCCAACTCGTCCGGTGTGATCATGATACTCTCCACTCCACCGTTATCCCTTCCAAGAAGAAGGACACAAGATTGGAAAAAGGAAACTGGATTCTTTTTTATATTCCCTCGAGTGTGAGTGAAAGCAAGGAAACTCGGTGATTTACCAGGAATGAACTTTCCTCTCTGATAAACGAGGGGAATAGGATTTTCCAAAGGTTGATGACAAAAATGTGGGAAAATTGTACCCAGAGCTGCAATACATTGTCACAAGAAAAAAACTCTCTCTCAAATATATATATATATATTTTTGCTCTCTCCTCATCTCTCACTTGTTTTCTCTCCTCCTTCTCACTTCTCCTACCCGATGCGGTTATCCCCTCAAACACATAAGTTTCTCTGGACATCTCGACAAACCATACCCAAGCGACCTATATCTAATTCAAACATTGTGATTCCAAAAACACGCTCTAACAAATCGTCCCATACTTAACCATATACCTAAAAAGAACTTTCACCCACGTAAACATCTAAACAGTTTCCTTCAAAAAAAAGGAAATCTTAAAGAAACTTTGGAGGACAACCATCCCAGTGAAAAACGGAAACGATGACAAGCAACCAATTTACTGAGATACTTTCTAAAATATGTCGACCTTGCTGTTGCTTCATCCTCTCGTTCATCCCATTTTAATATTCAATAAAAATCCATAGGAAATTCCAACTTAAAAATTATCCATCATCCAAACAAGCATCTTTTTTATAAATTTCCAAAGATATCCACATTTTTCATCCTTCCTCTTCCTTCCCCTCAAATAAAACTTGATGAGAGAAGAATTGATGAGGCAGCTTCACGCTTAACGATAAAAAGATCTTTTTTCTTCTCCTTATCCATCCCTAATAACCATAGAGCACGTTACCCCATTACATTTAAACATTCATACAACATTTTTTATACACAAAAGTTGACTAGACCCAAAAACGTACTTAATATTAATACTCTGAAAAAAAGTCATTTCCTCTTCCATCCTATTCTTCTCCCTTTTCCTCTTGTGAAATGGTCTGAATCAATTAAAACTTGTGGGTAAAGCGGAGGAAAGGGTATAAGGAGTCCCAAAGGAGCTCTTTTTGTGTTTTGAGTAATAAGAGGAAAAAGTCTAGTGTAATAGCAAGCAGTAAAAATATAGAGGTGTCTCTACTTTTGTAACGATATAGCTCATTCATCCCTGTGACAAAAGTATACATATATTTTCCATCATAGAAGAATCTCCAAAAAATATCCTTATACAACTATATCTGTATAACGATTCCTGTGAAAGAAGAGGAGAGAAGATTTTAGTAAATTTTCCGTGGAAAAGCTACAAGTATACGAATCCACCACCTTTTTCAGCAGCTCCAGTTTTGAGAAAGTCCGCTGGTCGCATTCCATATCTTTGCTCCATCTCACAATTAATAATATTGCCTGTCCTGCAAAAACGTGAGATGCATCCTTCTCCCTACAACTTTCTTCCTGCTCAACACTGACTCCCCTTTTATTTTCATAAAGCTCTGAAAACTTTGCCATGTCTCTAAAAACGGGGAAAATGCACTTTGTTTTCAAACAACACATTACCCTCTCGCTCCTTTTTTGGCCTGGATATATACACACACACTCAGACAATAATAAGCTTCGGAATCTCAACTATTTCCACTAATAATTTTACATGTTATCCCATCCACCCATGGAACATGGGTGGCCATTAAGTTGAGCCTTTTTAAAGGAGCAATGAGCTCTTTTGCCCTTTTATTTTGCATGTGGATCTTTCTCTCGAGCTGTCTTGATTCTCTCACCCCTTTTCTCAGAATCTTTGTATAAAAGGATGCACACACAACATTTGTGGATGTATACCGCACAAGATGAGTTGAAGGATTGAGAGAGAGAGAGGAATTCCACAATTTTATATAAAGACCAAACATTTCCTGCTACATGTGTAAAATCCAACACTTTCGTTTTATCATTTCAAACTCCTTTTCTCCATTTCTTGCGCGACTTAGTAGGAAACGGAGGAGTTTGATTTCCTTGCTTTTAAGTTTATCATCATTTTGTGACTGCACAAGGGCAACTTTTAATCCGCACTTTGGCTACAAAACAATACCTCATTGAGGGGAGACCACCCAGGAAGATTTTTTTCCATTTCCCAAAATGACTGACAAACACACTATCTTTCCTCTTTCATAAATGCTAATAATTTGTCATCCTTGTCAAGCAGCCTTTTTCCAATAAATAAAACACTAATTTTCCAGCTCACATCTTCATTGATTGAATTTCCCTCAAGATGAGAAAACAAGAGCAAACATTTTTATCACATATATCTTCTCCCAGATCAATTTTCTCCCAACCTTCCCCCCTCAGTTTTTTTTCTTTCTCTTCAAGCTTCAACTTTAAATGAATAATATTTTTCCTTAATTATTACCCCATTCTAGACAAAAAGACAAGGGTTTTCCTTCCAGGCTTCATGTCCTTTTTGTTGTCATACCCTGAGTAAAAACAACAATGAGAAAGTTTTCGCAAGGAGAAAGCTAAAAAAACGAAGATGACTTGATGATGATCATCACCACACCGAACCACATCACACATCTTGTTCCTCTTTTCTACTCACTTTCCCTCTCGTATAAATTGCTCAATGCAGCGCTCAGCGAGCCGAGAGAGATGATGATGATGACTCTAGAGTATCTTTACTTACATGGGGAAAAAGTGAAAAAAATAGTAACCCCTTTTCTCTCTCTCTCTCTTTCGGAGCTCACCCTGCGTATCAACTTAACTGACTGCGAATGCATGTCATGTCATGCCTATACAAGGGAAACGTACACTTTGCTCCCGAGAGTCTTCTTAAGAAATCTAATATTGCCAGGGAAGACGGAATGAAATAACGACATCAGGAGACTCCACACATAAAAATGCCGCTTTCCCTTTCGCACTAGTATAAACACTAGAGGGGAGAGGATATATATAGCCTCTATTTTATTTTCAAAGTTATTCAGTTTTGTTGTGAGAACAACTGGAAAGAGGAAACGATATTGATCTTTGACACCCCATTGTAAAAACATTTCATCTCATCCCATCTAATGCACACTTACATCACACTACCAGAAAGAAAGAAGAGAGAAAGTTTAAAAAAGGTGGCTATTTCTAGATACGAATTTTCTTCTTTCTTTTCAGCCCACTTTTCAAAACACTGGCTAGTTACTCTCCATCTCGTTTACTTTTAAACTAACAGACAACAGTCATCATAACAATCTACGCAACATTGAGAGAGAAAACTTTCACTTTTTTCAAGAAAAGGAGAAAAAAATCAAGTTGGAAAATATGTGGATGCAAAGTGAAAAGAAGGAGAGAAAAGAGGTGAAACATTAAACAACTTTCTCTCCTTGTTTTTCTTTTGATGGTGTTATTATTCAGCACTTTGTGTTGACTTGTTCTTCCATACCTCTCTTATACCTACTTTCTCCTCTGAAGAAAAAGCTCTATATTTATGGCAACGAGGATATGTCGAGAAGAAAAAGTAACACCTTGCTTTCTCCTTTCCTTACACTTTTCTTCCCCCTCCTTCCAAAGTGCGAAATATCAAGAAAAGTTTGCGTATTAATGATGTTTATGTAGTACGGTGAGCCTTTGTTGTTTGGTGAAAGGGAAATCTTCTTGTACTTGCTAATTAAGTATTTAGAGGAAATTATACAAGCCTTAACTTTTATATCACTAGCACTAAGTAGCTTGTCACGAAACAAACTCTATAAAGGTATAAAACTGTGCGTGGGATATTAACACACTCCCACTTTCTCCTCTTTTGAGAGAAAGGTATATTACACCTCTTCACAGTTCTCACATTTCAATCAGTAATATAACCTCCCTCCCACGTGAACTCGAGAATCTTTAAAAACTGCTGACAATTTTCTTTTCCCTATTTTTAATTTAAATAAATTGACAACAAATTTTCTTTCAAAAATTCTCTATCCATCTTCATTTCCTTTTCTTTCCTTTGAGGTCATTTTAACAAAGAAGCTTTCTTCAAAGAGTTCAAAATTATTAGCCTAATTAGCAACCCTGCGAAAAAAGTATATTAACCCAACATCAACTTTTCCAATTCGTATTCATTACTTACGCAATTCCATCCTCTACAAACCACTTTCTCCAAATATGTCACAAAAAAATCCCCCTTTTTCCATTTCCTTGTTAAATGTTTCGTATTCTAATTTCCAGCCATATAATAAAACCATGCGTATAGCAATCCCCATTTGGCCAAAGACTTTGAAACTTTCCCTTATATATGAGCTTACTCATATGCATATTTCTTTAAGATCTCAACCACCTTTTTAAAATCTGTCCACATTACCTTCCCCTATTTCTCCTCATTAAAGCAACTCCTCCCAGCTACACATATGCATTTACATGAATACTCAGGTACAAAACTGCATCTTTCTCTTTTCAAGATGGGGACAGTTGTTGCACCAGGAAGTCAAATGAAAAAAGGTTGACAAGAAAGGACAGTCAGAAAAACTTGCATTAATAAACGCACACCCGTCAGCTGCATACACGAGCAGTATAAAACTTAGCAAAGGAGAAAAGAGTCCCTAGAAAAAAAACTAATTTTGTCGGGCGGGCAGGCGGGAATAATAATAATAATGTTTCGCCTGGCATCTCTATAAGGGATGGCACTTTAGGGATAGATAAAAAGATAAAAACTTTTCAACTCTCAAAATTTTCTATCTCTTTCTCCGCTTCTTTTCTTTGATTCATTTTTATTAAGACCATTCTTCCTCTAGACAAAAAAAACGCTTTAAAAAGGACAATTTTTTTCCTTCTAACCACTGCAATCCCATATAGCACCGTCATTATTGTGCATAGCAGAACAAGACTAAGCTATACCTTGTGCCTTTTTGTCTCTCTCTCTCTGATTATATGCGTTTTTATATGTTTTTATTTCTCCTCCCACTTTCACTAACGATGAGTACCTTCATTTTTTCCCAGAGTTAAATCCAATTGCAAGCCAAGCCACTGTCTCTTGTGGATCTTGATCTTAAACATTATATCCTTCTCTTGACTCTTTATTGTATGGGATAAGATATACGTGGGGACAAAACGATTTGGGCTTGAGAAAAAGAGGGAATGTAATAAGCACAATCCACTTTGTTCTCATCTACTCCCTCTTTTTCCTCCCCTCTTTCAAAAAATCCACAGATTTAACCAACTCTATAAAAGGCAATTATATATGATCCTCTTCAAATTTGTTGTGTTCAAGTTCATGGTGCATTTTTCATCTTGAATTGTTTCTTTTCAGAAACAATATGGTAGTTTCAATTCACCCCAGGAAATAGAGAAAATACCAACCCTTTCACTTTTTATTTCCGGAATATTACTTTGTATTTATGCATTTAGTATCGAATTCATGCATATTTTTTATGGCACTGTTTATTACCTGATACCACAGATGTGAGGATAATCCATAGTTGCTGCAAACCAATGAGAATCCGTCCAAGGGAAAGTTTCTGAAAAAGAAAAGAAAGTCATTTTATTATTCTCCTGGTTTTTCCTCATCATCATCAATTTCATTGTTTATTTTCTCTCCCAATTAATATTTATCTTTATATCTCAACAATTATCCAGATTTTGAAATGCAAGCTTAATAAAATCCCCTTTAATCACACCCTTTCTCTCAGCTTATAATTGCATTTGGCTGTATATTATTTTTCACAATAACCGATGAATTCTTAATACGACCAATTTCGGAAACGGAATGATTTGAAACGGTAAAATATTTTCCTTTATTCAAACTCGAGAAGCTTTGATCATAAAACCCTTTCCATCTTTTCTCTCTCTGTTCTTTTCCTTTCTCCCTCAAACTTTATATGAAAAAGTTCAATAAAAACTTAAGATTGTGTAGAATTCCTCAAAAAGGATTATACTCATTGTGCTCACATGCATGCCTCTATCCAACTTTTCCTATTGTGAGGTTCAGCTGTCACCGATAAAAACATAACATGATACTTTTTACTTCCCTTTGGAAAACGAAACCTATGAAAGAGCTTTTGCTCTTCTTCTCACTCCATCAGAGGAGAAATCTTTCTCTCGTCAACAACACGACCCAATAAGTGAACAGATGTTATAAGAAAATCGAATATTTTCTCCCAATGTATAGCAGACTGACTGTTAACTATTATAAAATCTAGACAATTCTCTTTTCTTTTTTACAAGTTTCCTTTCTCTCCTCTTCCTATATTGAATACAAGCATGTATATTTATGTAAGTGAATCGAGGAGAAAACCAGAGTAGCAGAGAAAATACGATTATCGTCACTGTAATAAAAGTTTTGTTTAGTTTTCACATGTAAGAGGGAGAAGGAGACAAAGTCAAGAAAATCTCATTAAAACCTCCTTCCCCAAAAAAGATAGGAAAAATCCCTTCTCACTTTCCCTCCCTCCTCAAGACTCACAAAGAAACAAAATATGTATATATGTGTAAGAAGTTGTTTGGAAAATAAATAATTCTTTACAGCTGTGTTTATGATTTTCACATGAAAAACCGAAATCATAATAATAATCATGAAAAAGCAGCTTGCCAGTTTTCATTTCATTTTCTCCCATGTTGCAATTGGATGCAAGGGAAAGTTGTGTGGAAAGAAGGTAATTTAGCACACCGGGAGAAAAACATGCAAAATTTTACAGTGTTCAAACTCATGCTAAAAAGTTGGTCTTGTAATAAAAAAATGTATTTCCAGTAAAAGTTTTCATTGTCTGAAATAATACCCTCATATACAATACAACAAGGTCGGTCAGAAATAAGAAGAGAGGATTACAGTCTTGTGAGTAAAAATGGGGAGAAAAAATTGTTTACAAAACGTTACTGCAAATAACACTCCCCTCTTCCTGGTTGATGTTGATATGCAGATGGTTGAAATATGATGGTTTTATGTATATATTTAATTTTATTGCCCACAGCCTTTTTTCTCTTTAGGGGATGGGCAGAGAGATACCTTATATTTTCCAGAGGAAGGAGCTCTGCTTCCATTCTGATATCAAAGTAGATCTCCCGGAAAACATCATATTATCATTATGCTTCAATCCGAATCGCTCTTTTGGAGGAACAAGTGAAACCTTTTATTGTAATCCTTTAAAAAGTTTCATCTCCCTTGTGCTCTCCTCTTCTCCACTCAACCCTCAACAAAGGCATATATAAGCATAGTTTTTGAGAGGAAATGTGCGTGGGCTACTTTTTTCTTATATACATGTCATCCTCCTCACGTGTTCACCCCCAGACAAGAAAAGTTTAGCTGCATATATAGTTGTTTCAGTCAGAGGTATTAAGCTAAACCATAATATTTTCCCCTTTCTGGGCCACTGCCGTCTGCATCAGACTGATTTTTCATTTTATCTGTCATTATCACACACATGGTGGTCTATCTCTAAATTTTGCTCAAGGTTGGGGAACAAATATTTGTGAAAGTTGACTCAATAATGCTCTAGATATTTTTTCAATTGGATCAAAGCTCCTCATGGTATATTTAAAATCATCGAAAAAATTCTCACAATTCATCAAATCAAGATGGCAAAGTTGAACCTTATTATGGCCATTATTATAATAAACGGGAATTTGAAGACTCGTCCATTTTTCTCTCTTTTCTTGGAAAGCATGGAAAGGTGAATTTCCAAGAGATCCTGTCTGAAAAAATTCTTTCCCAGTCAGTGCCAGCTTCACCATCCTCATCTTATTTTTTGTACTCTTCTCCGGAAAAGGTACAAAGGATTCTTCTCACGTCCCAACTCAATCATCTCAAAAGGGGTAAAAAGTCAGCAATCTTTCGACACAAGAAAATCTTCTAGAGTTCTCATCCATGTATGCTATTACCACAACTAGACTCAATTTTTTTCTTCTATTGGTCAAGCAGATGACAGCATGGACAAGAAATACTCTCATGTTTCTCAATGTCTTGAAAAACTAGAGCACGTTTTAGGGTATGCGTGCCATGTGTGTGTGGTCTAACGGTTTTCGATGCATGAGAGTTTTTTGCTCTTTCTTTTTTATATACAGATAGGCTATGGGAAACGTTAAGAGATGTAGTGATGCACTTTGGGAAAGGGCTTCTTGCTAAAAAAAATTCACTAGTCATTCACAAGTGCATACGTTTTTGAGTGAGAATATCCTCCAATGCATTGTTGGTTGTTTACTGGAGGAAAAACTAAAGTGTATCATTCAGTTGGACATTTTATCGACAAAAGTCGAACGTGCTTTTTAGGTGATGACGTAAAGGAGGAAATAAAATATGGATAAACTGTAACAAAATAGCCTCGAGGGGTGATACTGATATACAAATATATTGGTCTATCTTTGAGATATAATGAAAGGTTGTTGGAACATTGAGCGGAGCTTAACGTTTGAAAATATTTAACTAGCTTCTATATATAATCACCCTTTAATTACATACTATTTATTTGACGGCACCTGTAAACTGCATCTAAGTGTGCATCTCATTTTAGTGAATTGAAAAAATAAACTTACGGCGTGGAAATATGGTTCAACAGAAAAATTTCTTTGGTTTGAAACCCCATAAAACATTGAACACCTCACCATTATCATATCTGATTCCAACGAGAATTCTCTTCTAATTTTAATTATTTTGAGTGACGTCAGGATTTTTTAGCTCAAATACCTTCAAATCCTTGAATGAAAAATACCTTATTAAATAGTACAGATATTCAAATCCGCGAATATTTTTGGTTCTAGCTAAATTATGTCAACGCATACCAAACACTGAAATAATGTTTGGTGATTAATTAAGGCACAAATATTTTAGTATATCATAACTTTGGCGTTGAAACTTGCATTTTTTCTGTCCTAATTTTTTAATATGTTACACCACTATCAATATCTCATCTACTTCATATAATCCATTGAATTACCTTCAAATGAAGCAATATTCACAAGTATGACGCAGCAAAAAAAATCCCACCACATCAACCCAACTTCCCCCCACCCGCCTTCCACAATTCATCCCTATCTTGTCTATTAAACAAAAGGAAACCGACCCTGGCAGATAGAAAGGTAAATATATTTTTTATGATAACTTAAGCAAAACACCATATTTTCTCTCTCCCCGCATCCCAAATCATTATCAAGTCACATGCACCACACAAAAGTAGAACGTGCACGACAGGAAGATGTTAAAAATGAAAGAAAAATCCGTTTCCATTTTCCAACCTATCCCCCACACGGCCCACACAGAAAAAATCTCAATCTCTGACTAAAAGAGTGAAATCGCGTGCGTCATGATTTCTTAATTTTTCAAACTACCCCATGACGAACTAGATCCGGAAGGATGTATTAAAGGGGGCAGAGCAAAAAATCATATATTTCAAAGAAAAACTCCTCCATCAACTCTACAAGCCCAAGGGACCAAAAATGGGAAAGGTAGGAGGACTAGGAATAACCATACATGTAACAAACACATCACTAAGTTGTGAAAGACATTGAGAAAAAATTGTATTTTTTCTTCTTCTCCCTTTTACTTATAAAGATTAAAATATAAATGAAGCATTTTCACTATTTTTTCCAGTCATTTTTCATATCCGGTGGGAAAGAGGATGAGCGACGGTAACTAAAAGATTCGTCGTGTAGACAAAAAACCGAGAGAGAGAGAAGGAGCAATACAAATATAATTCTCTCTTGGCTATTTTTTGTACAAATGGAAAAAAAGAAAGCATCCCTTTCACCTGTCTCTACAGGAAAATATTTTCTCCTTCTGATCTCGTCCTACCTGAGAGCTTGAAAGTTATAACTTGGGAAATGGGGTTGCTTTGTAAACGAAGAGATACGTACCCTCTCTTTCCTTTCTCCTGAGTGGGCTTGTGTGCCCAACCCAAATTTTCTAGAGAATATTATTCACATGTTTTTACAGCTACATGAAAATATAATAATAAATCTAGTATGTCTATCACAAACACAGAACAACATTTTTTTAATTCAGAGAAAAAAATCCCTTTAATATTTTCTCATTATTTTAGAAAGCTATATAGCTTCCGCTTTCCTTTGAAATTTTTTAAATTATCCATTTCCATAATTGCATTTTCCAGATAAACACTTTGTAAAAGGATCTCCTTCCACTATACACTTGGCAGAAGTTTAGACTTTTTATTATTGTATACTTGAAAAATTGCCAAAAAGATAAAACTTACCTTCATAGGATGATTAAATTGTAAAATATGTATATTTTATAAATTCCTCTAACGACATCCACACTAAGCACAATATCACTGTCACAATTTATGCTTGAAATTTTTTCAGGCAATCTTTCCCATTCAAACTTTAACAAATTAAGTGATTTAAAATTCTTGTAAAATTTCACCCCCTCATCTTTATCACCTTTATCCCAGCCAAATCTTTTCACCTGTCATTCGCAATTAACCCAACACTCCTGTTTCCCTCTCTCTTTTCCAGATTAAGTGACAGATTGAACAAATCCAATACACATTCTAAGCCAAACTCTCTGAAAAGCCTGAAGGGTTGACATGATCAAAGTTTAGGAAAAACGCTGGGGCAACAAGAGATCTACGTTGTGTCGGGTGGATGCACCACAAGTGAGTTGGATATTCACAAAACCAGCTTTTCTACAAGGGGAAAGTTTTTCCTCTCTCGAAAAAATGTGGCTAGCTCTCTCTCTCTTTCTCACACACACAAACAGAGAACGGTTGTGATCGTGGGCAACTGTGATTGTGGCTCGTGAATAAATGCTCCAAGAGAATGGTAGTGCCAGCAACTGCCTTCACTTTCACGTCCCTCTCTTTCTCTCTGTCTTTCTCACTCTTTACTTCCTCCGCTTTCTCTCTTGTGTTGAGAGGAGGAAAAGTGGTGGTGGAGCATATCTATCTTGTTTGTAATCATAAGGGAAGTCGAACAGAGCTATGCTTCAAGGAGAGAGATATATATAGAACCTTTTTTCAGCCCTAAATTCCTCAGCCCATGACGACAATGATGATGATGTTGATGCGAGATGGCCTACTATGCACGTACGTTTTTCCCACTAGTTCTGGTGGTGTAACTCTTTTGTCAAAATTGCTACCTTAGAAAGAGGAATCGGGTGAAAGAAGGAATATGTTCAGCATGAGGGCATTTTTTCCTTGGTTTAATTTAAGTGATGTATTCCTCCATGTAAAAGTTATTGGGATGCAAGGCAATATCATTGGAATTTACAGTGGAATATTACAACGAGGCTTTTCTGGGTAGTGGTTAAGTTTAAAATGCAACCTTGCTATAACCCAAACAGAGAGAGAAGCCTTTAGGGAGAAAAAAAATGCGGATGCAAAATTCTTACTAAAAAGTTGAGAGAGTGACTGGATATTTAAAAATTGGGGGATGATATAGCTAAAAAGACATTTCATGGTCTCAGGCAATTAAATAATCAGAAAAGATTTTGATGATTACATCACACACACGTAATCCTATCAAGAACATCAAACTGAGGGAATTCAAGCAAGATTAGAGAATCCCCTTGATTTCAAGTCATTTGCGAGGGTAAATCCTTCAGTGGCAGTTGCCTTTGATGGTATATATTTAATTGTGTTATGGTAGACAATGCAGTTTACATAGAATTGTCGTCTAGACAGAGAAACGTGGGGGTTTTTGAGCTTGATTTACCAAGACTTTTTAAATAATGATACTTGATACTAGTAGACATATATATCTATTTGCTCAATATCATCTACGAGCTTTAAACAAAGTGAATAAACTTGCTAATCTATTGATACTCATATTTATTATCTTACGATCCGCTGCCATATAACATTTATCTACTCTGAAGAAGTGCTTTATATTTTAACTATTAAAAATATATGTTCGGTGGCGTACAAACATGTCCGTAGGTTTTACAATGACCTGGTAGATGTGCATAAAAATGATTAATTATTCCATTTGCATTGGTTACAATAATATGACTTATGACTACGCATGTTCATTTACATATCCACTACGAACTTTGACCCATTATGATACACTTAATTAGATTCTTGAAATATTGTTCACTTTAACGAACTACAAAATCCTTTCCTATTTGAATAAAAGAATGCGTTAAAACTATTTTGTAAACTAGCTTCTTCTCTGACGAATTAAATTACAGGAAATACTTGATAACTCAAATCCAACTTAAACTGCACAAGCACCATACTTTATTAGGTGGGTAAGAAATGACGAAAGCATAATATTCGCCACCATTTCTTTACAGAAGCCAAGATAAGTCTTGTTTGCGACATAAATCAATGTCTGACCTTCGTTGGTCAAGCTTATGAATTTTTGCCGCTTTGCCGATCACTCAACATTTTCCATTCAGAAGGTTTATCTTTTTCAACATTCACGACATGAATATTTAACATACATGGGATCCCAAAATTATGTACGCAAGAATTAACGAAAGAATAATATTCGTCAACATTTCTTAACAGCAAAAGTAACACAAACAAGATTCGTATTGTTAGAGGATCCCCTTGATTTCAAGTCATTAATGAGGGTAAATCCTTCGGTGGCAGTTGCATCTTTTAAAAATTTACATTACATTTTACTTTGATTAAATATTTAATTGTGTTATTAGGGACTAAGGTCACTCGTCAATTGCAAGCGTTGAAAGAATCTGTAGGTCAGGTGTAATTTTCAACAATCAAAAACATTTCTTTGTGGCATACAAACATGTCAGTGTCCTTTGGAATGACCTTTGGTAGATGGGCATAAAAATGAAAATGATTAACTATTCAATTTGCATTAGTTGCAATAATATGACCACATGTTCATTTACATATCTAACTACTACGAACTTTGACCCTTTGATCCATACATGCATATTATTACATTAACCGGTTACAAATTTTCCTATCTGTTGGTTGTAATTAATATTACCATGCAAGAAACAAATTTGCGTGACGTATAAATGTATCACAAAGAGCTCAGTAGGCTTACCTGAAAATGAATAGGGTAAATTATTTATTTAACAATTAATTGTTGAAAATATTTTGCTTCTTCTCTGACGGATTAAATTACAGGAAAATATCTGAGAGACCTCTGTTATAATAAATAGTTTATTCCGCCGTTTGTTTTTTGGAGTCGCGTAATACTATATTTAAAAAGACAAAAGGGACATCTATATGTTTGGATTCTTATCTCACGAATACCTTCCAAAAGTTGGATGCTGCCTGGAGAGTAAACGCGATCGGGAAACTAAAGACGTCGCAGCTTTCAACTTGTTTCCAGACAAAGAGGGAGAAAAAATGTTGTGGCAATTCTGGCAATGCATTTTCTTTTGAGATACAGTACAAAATGTGACCTTGAAAATTGGTAATGTTTGTTTTACTTAAACTTCCAACATCTTCAATGTAGTATGTTAACAAACACACACGAAATTGTGCTGCAACCGCTAACTTTGTGAATAATTTTGAGTGCTAATGATACATCAGTTCAGAAGATAGTTCAGTTCAGTCCTATTTACAAGTGTTTTGATTGATTCAAATGATATCCCATTTATCATCAATGGAGGGGGAGGCACGGCTCGTAAGGTGACGCAGGATTAACTTTTTTCTCAAATCGTTTCCTTCTCATTGGGACCTGGTTGTGGAAAGGACTGTTAAGGCTGGCTATTACGTAGTAACGTAATAGTTAGCTTAACGTCCCTTTAACA